>VANL01000748.1:0-24497 GCA_006352455.1 Brachionus sp. 'Tiscar'
TTTGTTTATAAATTACTTTATTATTTTACTTTATTCAAAATATAATTTTTTTATTTTACTCAAATAATTCTTTACTTTCTTAATAAAATTATTATTGAAATTTTATTTTTTTTTATTTCATTTAAATTAAATAAATATTAAAATAAAAATTGTTATCGTTTAAGAAATTTCGTAACTCTAATTTAGTAATTTTAGAGGTCAAAAATAATTAAAAAATGAGTCCAAAGTAGTTAATATATATCCCATAATTAATTAACTATTGAGGCCAAAATAATTATGAGCCCGTTTCAGTAATAGAATGAGCCCATTTAAATTATTCCCAAATTTTTTTACTGAATTAAAAATTATTAAAGTTGTTAATTATTACTTTATTGTAGTTTTTTTTTTCAAATCTCTGTAAATTGCGAGGTGACTTAATCCAACTTTTTAAAATTATTAATGGATATGAAACTATCAATTTTTAAAATTGTATAATTTTTTTCGAAATTACTCTTACAACTTAAGACATAAAAATTTATTTTAATAGAAGATTCAGATTCAATAAAAAAGGATTGAAATAAATTAAAAATTTATCTTATATATTTTTTTACTTCTATTAAGCTAATTGTAATTTTTCTCATTTATTCGAGTCCCATCTTAACACTCAAACACCGGAAGAGTTTTTTTTTGAGCTTTATGCTATATCTCTTATTTGTATTTGGTTAAATAAATATAATCATTTTTTTAAACTTTTTTTGCAATCTGATATCTAAAATAAAAAAATATTAAAGTTGATTTATTTTTATTACAAAATATGCTTATTTTCATGGAAAAAAAATTAAAAAGAAAAGTTAACACAAGGAGTCCAAAATACCCCTCCGGGTTTTGAGTGTTAAATATTCAGATATAGTTATATCTATGCATAAATTTTTAACTTCTGTTTGAATATCATCGATTTTAGATAAAATTTCTGTAAGTGAGATACATGAATTAAATTAGCAAAAAATTTAGTTCTTAAAAATTTAAATGTTACATAATTCATCATTTGTGTCATATGTTGAATCTAAAATAATTTGTGACTAAATTGACTAATATGTCTCTTAGACAAAGTTTTAAAATTATTTTAATAAATGAATAATAAAATTGAGCACTATTTAGACAGAATATTGGGAATTAGAAATTGGGATAACATTTTGTTGCGTTTTACAGTTCGTGAAGAATTAGTTAATCTCGATTCCGACCCTGATATCATAGCAAAATATTTGCATCAACTTGAGGACCAAAAATTGATCGAATTTAGAAAAAGAATTTTCAAGCTAGCTAGAGATTTCTATTTTGAAATTTTGCTACTCGAATCTCTGGGACCGAAACCAATTTTAATTGAAGACTTGGAAAAAAATAAATCGCTAAACTACAGTGTAAGATGCAAGCTAGTTCAACATTGTTTAGAGTTTTTAAAGTATTTAACTGATTTTTCAAATGATAAAGACTATTTTTTGCCTTCAAAATGTGTTAGCTTTAGTGCTAAAAAAATTAATTTTCCTCTCGGAAAATCATTCTTGGAAAAGCAAATAAATGGATGGAGGAACCTTAAGAGTAAAGTTGTTAATTTATCGACGGAAATGAATAATTTCAAGAGCTTAACATCTGAATGTGGCCAAAACACAAGCAGTCTTTTGATTTCGAATAAAAAAGTTCTTCAGTTACAAAAACAAAATGATACGTTAAAAATTACGTCAACTTTTCTCTTTGTTTTGATCATTAGTTTATTTTTTCTGTACATTTTTTTAATTTTATCACTCAAAATGTAATTTTTTTTTATTTAAATCTAATTATTAGGAGTTAAAAGATTCAAATTCTTTTACAGAACCATTAGATTCTATATAAAAAAAAGAATTACCGTATTCTCTCGTTCGATTATGCTGCACTACTTACTACTAAATATACATTTAAACAACAAATTAAATATTTTTTAGAATTGGTGAGATGTACTTTGGTGTATGGTCCAAAAGTTGGTAGTTTAACTTATGATGCAGCATAATCGAACGAGAGAATACGGGAGATATATCAATCCAAATAAACTTTTGGGCACAATTTTATTTTTTTCTAAAGAATAAACATCTTGTTATACTCCTAAGATGAATTAAAATTTATTTAAATAAAATATTTATTAAAATAATTTTCTTTATAATTATAATTAAAATTTTCAAAGAATATCGCCTTCCAAGCACTCATAGTCGATTGCCATGTATTTAACTCCCTCAGGACTTAAATAGCAATGCGTTCTGTAAAAATCGAATAGGAGCTCTTCGCCATTTAAAGTTTTATTTAGAAACTCGTAGCAATAGTCAATATCTAGATTTTGATTTAGAGCAGAGTCAAGCCAAGTTATTTGCTGAGTGAAAAGATTTTTTTCAGCTTGAATTCCCAATTCGAGCAAATTAGCTTTAATTGAACTATCATTAAAATTTGATAGATTTAAGTTATTTTTCAAATGTCTAGCAATTATATGAGCTGATAGATTTAAAAACAGGCGCGTAAAATTCAATTTGAAAATTTTCAAAATTTTCTCCTGATTCATTTGATTCAGTTGAAAATCATTCAAGTAGGACTGATGTCGTTTATTATTCAGATAAATAGTGTTAATACCAGAGAAACCATACAAGTCATTTAAGTCACAGTTAAAAAATTTTAATTTCACCTTTGACATGTCAAAATCAAATTCTTGAATATTTAAAAATTTTTTTATCGATAAAAAAATTCTATGCTTTACGACTCGATTTTGCTTTAGCTTTTCAAAAAGTTCGGTTATTTCTTTTTTGTATAAAATACTTGATTCAATATCCAAAACATAAACACTTTCTAGATTGCCAAGAAATATACTAAAATCATCTTCTGAATCTATTTTTGAGTTAGTCAAGTTGTTAACTAGATAGAGCTGGGCCAAATGATGCTCATCAAATTTTTCTCGTGTACTAACCAAAAGATTGTAAAGCTTTTGAATATCAGACAAACTGAAACCGTCATTTTTTAAAAAATAACGATTATGATATAAATTCCAGATTATGCTATCTCTTAATTGTGAAACTATCGTTTTTAGATCACTTTCTATTTTTACTTGTATCTTAAGATTATTCAATGGATGAATATATTGATTAAAAAACGGCTTAAAATAAAATAAATCATCGTTTAAGCAAGCTTTAAAATGCTGTATAAAAAATTCTGCTGCCATTTAGTTAGTTTTTGAAAAATATTTAAATTAAAAGAATTTAAATTTAAGTAATTTTGGATTTTTATTTTTAAATCAAGCTATTTTTAGGAAACAAAATTTAAAAATAATTTTTATTTTTTCAATAAAATTATTATAAAAGTCTATTTGATTATTTTTTTAGTAAAGATTAAGTTATTTGGTCGTTATAATGACTTTAAAAAATTTTTAGAATTTATTCAACTAAACATTTTAAAAAATAAAAAATTATAGAGAGAATTACTTATATAAAATTACCCTTGGAAACTTCCTAAAATTATTATAGAGATATTTTTAATTGCCTAATTTTGAAAAAGCTTGATTAAATATTTAATTTTTTAACAAATTTTTATTAGATTTTTCTTAAAAACAAACATCAATTGATAAAAAATATACTTAAAAAATTAAACACCATAACTTTCGAGCATAAAATCTACTTCAGTTATATCTGCTAATTTATTGTCAATAAAATCAAAACGCTCTCGATTATTCTAAAAAGGAAAAATTAGATTTTTTGTGATTTTTTCAAAAATCACAATTATTTTACATTAATATCATTTTGAGAATGATGTTTAGCAAATAAAATATTGTTATCCTTATCAATAGCTAACAAGTTTTTTTCTTCATACTTTTCTAAACTGTGTCTGCCACTGAACAATGAGATTTTCAAAAAATTTTCTACAGAATATTTGCTATTTTTGAACGAATATGCAACGTTCATTATTTTAATCATTTCTCTAGAAAGTTAAATTTTATTTAAAACATAAAACAAAATTTCAAATTTTTTTACATTTCGATTTCAGGTATTCGCCGGTGAAAAGCTAGCTGACACAACAATGGTAGATTCTTATAGATTTTAAATATTCTTACATAGTTGCGATTTAAGTATGCTTTGCATAGACTTATGCATTCATCTAATGGATATTCTAGACTTTTAAGAAATGAATTTAAAAATTTTACGAGTTGAAATATTTTTACCTAGAATTTTTCCACACTTTCAAAACTTGATTTACTGATTTAAAATTTTTGAGATTCATTAAAAGATAAACGGAATAAAACCAGTTTTTTTTAGTACAATACGGACTCGGTAGTATCATATTAAGGACTTCTTTTACATGCTGAAAATTTATGAATTCATCATATTTATTTGATGTGCATAGACTGTAATCAGCAACAAGATAAAAACATAGAATTATTTCATAAATTTTGTTTGACTTTTCACTATTGTATCGTGCTATTATCATGTCTTGTCTGACAGATCGAAGGCGGTCAAAAATAAACTCATATTTGGAGACATAATCAACATTTTTTCTGGTATAAACTCTTGAATTAAATAGAAATTATTTTAATTTAATCAATAAAATTTTTTTACTCTCTGATTAGATAATTTGTTGTTTTTAGAAGAGTGTCAATAGTTCTTAATTCATTTGATTTAGTTATTTTGCCAGCAGCTGGTCTACCATATTCTTTGACTAGATTATACTCAATCTTGGAACTAAGTAAGAAATTTTTTTTCTCTTTATCCAAAGAAAACATTTAAATACTTATTGACAAATTTCTCCAAATAGTTAACCATATTGAATTTAATTCTCATGTCATACTCTTCTTTCGGACACATCAAAGTGCACTCTGGTTTTAAACACAAACTCTTTTTCGGATATTTTTTGTTCACTTAAGATAATTTTATTTTATTTTATGTTATTTAATCTATTTATTTATTTTACAGAGATTTAAAGCTCTTTATTATTAATAAATAAAGAATTTTTTATTAATTTTATTAAAATACTAATTAAAAAAATCATTTTCTTAGACTAAAAGAGCATTTTGACATATCAATCGAAGTTTTGAATATATCACTCAATTCTTTCGTTAAAAGACCGTGTAAAGTGTCGCCAGTTCGTTTATAGATCCATGTATTATCGATAAAATCGAAGCGCTTAGGCCCACTTACAGGCGACGAAAGCCAAATTTGCAAATTTGGTGTTTGTTTATTGATTACATATGTGCCATGCTCAGAACCAAGTTTCAAATTGAGAACTCCATTGCTGAAAGAAACATCATATTCACTCGATACTAGATCATCTAATTCATCTGATAACTCATCCAATCGTTCGGTCAATGATTCTAAAGTTTCATTTGAAATTTTTTCATAATGCAACTTTATGTCGTTAGCGGAGTTTTGTATCCCATTTGAATTTTTTAAATTAGAAGAACTAATGAGTATTTTTCGGATTGGTGTTTGCGTATATTTGGTCAAAGATAACTTGGGCGCTTTAAATAAACAACTTAGAAATATTCTAGATTTAAAAATATTATTCATTTCGTTTTTTATTTTCAAATTTCACACAAAAAAAAAGCTATTTTTATTTTTTGAAATATTTCAAAACTAACTTTGTTAACGTGCTTGCTTAACATCTACATATTAAATCATATGATAATTTTTTAAACTCTAAAATTAAGAATTTTTTTTAATTTTAAAGATGAATTTTATATTATCAGGATGCTTGATAATTTTTTTAATTTCAATTGTTCAATCAACAAACTATGAAGAACAAATTGTAGGAGGTTCAAATTTAAACATGAAAATTTGTTAATTTTTTCAGATTAAGCCTTTAAATGTGGAAGAAAATGTTTGTAGACCGGAATTTTGCAAAACTCCTGCAATATCTTCCATAGTTAGCCAATATTGTAATGCTAGAGGATACACTATGGAATACAGATGCTGTATAGATAAAAAATCAAACGATTCTATTATGGCAATAGATTATATGGGATGCTATATTCAAAAATTATCCAATACAGTTGGAGCTTTAAACAAAAATAAGATACGAACCACAGAAATACTGTAAGTTTCAGAATTTTTAGCCTATGTACGGGAAATTCTTTTCCATTAAAGAATTTTTTTCTTTTTATTAAATTAATTTAGCAATTTTTAATAAAACAGAATGAAAATAATGATTTAATTTTAAAATTTGTTAAGGCACTTTGAATAAAATTAATTCATTTTTTTATAAGAGATATTCGAAACAATACACTGGAAGAGTGTGGAAATTTAGAAATTTATTCGGGTTTTGTGAAACTAGATGAGCTTTATTTGTCGGATTTGGCTACTCAAATATGTCAGTGTCCAGGTGGAATTTATTCATGGATAAATATTACTTCAGGTTCTTGTATTGGTCGAAAAAACATATGTGGAAGCAATTTTAGTTCATATATTGATTGTACTTCAAATTCAGAGTGTAAAGAAAATGGTCCAGGCAATTTTTTATGTGAATGCAAGCCAAACTTTCATGGTTACAAATGTTTAGAAGAGGTAATTCTAGATGAATTTAAATTTTTTTTAATTAAACAATTTTTTTCTTAAAAGGGAAAATTTCCAACCCTCATTTTTTCATTAGCAATAAGTATCAGTACTATTATCATAAGTGTTATTTTGTGGCAAACCCAAAGAAAATATGTAAAATAAAGCAATAAAGCAATAATCATAAAATTTTTAACTAATTTATCTAAATATATTTTAAATATTATTTTAATAAAATTCGATTTTGCTATCCAAAGATAAAATTATGTTTGGCCAACTACGAGAGAAAATTTTTTTCATAAATTAATTGAATTAAACGCAATTTCGTCATTATTATTAGAATAAGAAGAAATAGTTCAAATTTTTCCGCTTTCTCTTCTTTGCGTTCTATAATTATTATTTATAGATTCAAAAATCTATAAATTTTTATTTACTTTTTGCTTATTGTTGTGTGAATTAAATTTTCCTTACAAATTAAAACTAATGTTTGTTTTGCTTAATCAGCGATTTTTTCCAATTTAAAGGTGGTTAATTTTACACTTGGAAAATTTAGTTATTAATTTTGAACTTTTTTAATGCATCTTTATATTAAAAACATGAGAAAAATCAATATTCAAGTCTTTTTTTTTTTCGGATGAATCTTTCATTTAAAAAATCTGCCTTGAGCTGAGTTCTAATGGATTTTCTTTTTAACTAAAACATTTTCTAGGCTATTTATTATCTTTGCACTTAGAAATTTTTAGTATTATTTCAAAGTCCTGGAAATTATTGTATTTAAATTTAATTGCGTAATTAAAAAGAAGAAAAGTAAATCAATTAATTTGAACCTCAAAAGTATTAACAGATTTTATTTATTTTGATCAACTGACTTTTTCTTGTTAAAAATTAAATACAAGATTTTTTCTTTGATTTTTACTTAAAACAAATCACTGAAAGAAACGTAAAATATTTTAATCGTTTTATCCATAAAGTAAACATATTCAATTGCATAAGAAAATGAAAAATTCTTCATTTGGTCTTCTTAAAAACCGATTGCCATTGTTATCTGAAATAAAATAATTTTTTTTTACTGATCGATTTAAGAATTAATTCAATAATCGGCAGTAAAAAGGAGATTAAAAGAAAATTTTTTGATCATGAAGTTTAGCATTTTGTCCTAAAAAAATGCTCAAATAAAATAAAATTAATAACTAAAATAATTAGATCTTTTTGAATAAAATTAAAATTGATCTTTTTTATTAAAATTAATCTAAGATCCACATAAAATATTTGTACCAAATTTTCAAAGTCAGCTAAGACCCCAAATTCTTCAATCAGAACGAAATTTGGCGGTAGTTGAAAATTCAAATAGTTTCAAAAGATTTGAAGAAAAATTTAATTTTATCAATTGAAATAATTGGTAAAGATAGAATCAAGTTCTCAAAATTTTTAGACAACAGACATAAAAAACAGACTGTTGAGTTTGAAATTAATGCTTGAAACAAATTAAATTAGGGAATTGGGAATGAGCATGATTCGTTTATTGCTAGAATGAATTTTTAATTTGTTTTGTTTAATTTAAAAGGCTAATTACAAGAGATAGATAAGTAGATATCATTTTTTGTATGATATTTGTTCCAACTAAAATAATTGCTAAAAATTTGACATAGCATTCGATGAAAATTAAAAATCAAACAAATCTTAGACTTATTAAAATTGAAGTTTGCTTATATTTTAATTAAGATAAAAGTCATGAATTTTGTACAGGATTTAAGAATGTTTGCTTAAACCAATTTGACATGGAATCTGTACAAAACAATATTTAATGCTAAATTAGTATTTAATTTAATAAAATATGTTGAGACCATGTAAATGCGAACTCTTACAACAAACAACTAGCTAAAATTGTTCTCATTTGGAACAAGCGATTAAAAGTTGACAAATATGAAATTGTATTTCGATCCATAAATTATATTTGCTTAAACTAGAAATTGTTTCAATTTAATTTTAAAACTAGAAGAGATTAATTTTCTTTTAAACATTTTATTTGTTTCGAAAAATATAAATAGGATAAAAAATTCTAATTACAAATGATCAAATATAGTAAAAAAAAAATAACAATTTTTTTCTCTTACAATATTAAATTTAGAAAAATCAACAGCAAAAACAAAAAAAAATTAAAAAAAAAAAGAAACAACTAAGTCTTCTTGTAAAAATTTAAAAAATGTTTAGCCTAGTTCAATTTATTTGAGTAAGAGAGAAAGAGAGAGAATAAAAAAAGAGAAAGGAAGTTTTACAACAATGACCAGTCTGAGATACATTGAAATCTGATACACAATAAATTAAATTATATTTGGCTTTAAAAAACTAAAAAAACAAACTAAACAATTAAATTAGCTTCTTTGTCTTTGTTGTTAATGCAATGAGTGCGTCTAACGTGACTGTCATGAGCTGCATGTGATGCAAAAGCTTTACCACAATATTTACACTATTTGATAAAAAAAAAATTAAATTTAACAAAAAAAAAAATAGAATCAAAATGAAATTTACCTTGAAAGGCTTTTCGCCTGAATGTTGTCTAATATGAGTGCGTAGAATACTTGATGCTGTAAACGCTTTGTTGCAATAGACACATTTATATGGTCTTTCTCCACTGTGCACTCTCATGTGCTTATTCAAACTTGACGATTGACTAAAACTCTTCGAGCATACTGTACACTTGTGAGGTCGATGCTTTTCATGTACATGTAAAATGTGAATACGTAATCGGTCTCTTTTCTCGAAAGATCTGGTGCACAAATGACACGGAAACTTTCTGTCGCCCTGATCCACACATCTAGTATATTTCAAATGCTTGTCTCTGTAATACTTGTATGCAAAAACTTTTCCACATCTATCACAAGTGTATCCGTCTTTATTTTCATCACTTTCGTGCTCATTTATTTCGTCAGCCATGTCTTTGCTCGACACCGGAATTCCCATAAATTGTAAATAGGTATCGCCATACCACACCAACAATTCCTGTCCCTTTAAAATTTCAACATTAAGCTCACTTATAATCAAAATAGAAATTTTTATTTTCAATTCTTACTTGAGCAATGTCTTTGCACGTTTCGTAGAAAATTTCGCCTTCCGATTGAACAGCTATTAAATTTTGCTCTTGGGCAAAGCGAGCACAATTCACATAGACCATCCATTGATTGTTGCTCTTGACGGAACTAGTCGGCTGTTTGGGGTCCATGAACGAGCTCAATTTTCCATCAGTGTACATCTCCCACGCAGAGTTATTGTCATCCGTTTTGTTAATATCGCTGGGATGCACACTTTTGCCAGGATACGGACCAAATCGTGTATTTTTGGGTATGACGGTTTTCTTGCAGAAAACGCCGTAGTGAACTATGTCTTGCATTTGCGCCGGCCGTATTTGAAGTCCGTCTGGCAAGTCCAGTTTTTCCAAGTCCGGGTGTGCCTGGGGGGTCACGAGTGACGAATTGCTTGAGTGGGGAACAACTGCTGGAGAGGACGATGACGATGAAGAAGATGAGGATGAGGATGTGAGCAAATTTTCGATAGAAAAATTTGATTTTTTGGCATTTTTGGGCGATGATGATGAAGAAGATGGAGACAATGTTTCTAAAATTAGATAATTGTTTGTTAATTTTTTTTTTCATTTTTTAACAGCCTGTTTTTTTTTGTTTGTTTTTTTGCTTAGATTTTTTCAGAGTTTGGAAAGAGTGAAATATGCCGCCAAATCAAACAAACTTTTGATTGAGAAAGATTGTTTGATTGTTTACAAAAATTGTGAGTCAGTTAATTGAAAATAGTTTCGTGTATTGGTGTAAAAGTCCTAGTCTCTAGGTACACATAGAAATTAATCCCGAACTAAAATCAATAGACAGGTACAAGATATTAAACGAGTATTAACACACCTTGGCCCATGTTATTCAAAAAAAAACAAAAAAAAAACAAAGAGACGAATTAAACTGAGGAAAATAATCTGCTAGAAAAATAAAAGTGTGTTAAAAGAAAATATAAATCGTGATAAAACAATCCTAGGCTCGGCTTTGGACACACAGCCAGGCTAATAATTAGAATTTAATAACTTGTTAAATTTTTTTTTGTTTTTAGTGAGCCTAAAGGCAAACAATCTCGCCTAAAAAACTAGAAAGAAATAAAATCAACTTTTTGTTAATTAATAAAAAAAAAAGTATGTTTAAATTATGTGATTTTTGATTGAATTTAACAACTAAATCGGCACTGGTTCTTTTTTCTTCTTTTTCTTCCACTTTTTTTTTTTTTGTTACGTTCTTTAAACTCAAGTTTTTTTTTTCTAATTATTTTTTAGTAAACAAAAATTATCAGAGGCAAAATAGACTTGAAAAAAAAAAATCTAATTAAAATATTTCTCTAAGCAAACCAATAGCAAAAAAAAATCAATTAATTAAAACTTTAGCCAATGCAAAAAATAATAGAAAAAAAAAAAGCAAAAAAAAAACTTGACTTGCCTTGCTTGTTTTGATCGTCTTGAGTTGACTTGTTTTGAAGTTGAAGTTGTTGATTTTTGTGCTGCTGGGCTACCAGATAACGTAGACCGGAAAGAGCATGGCCCATGAACATGGAATCACTTTGTCTCAAGTAGCCGTAGAGGGACATTTCGAGCGCTTGCATCGAGAAGTCGAAGACGGGACCGGGCGTGGAGAGCATGGGCGACGGCGTCAACTTGGACGAAGAGTCGATCTCAGCTCGACTCTTCCTAGTCGACTTGTTCGACGCATTTGTGGTGTTCAAATCACTGTTGTCAAAGTCCTCTACATAGTCGTCCTCGTCTATTTCATCAATTTCGATGTCTTCCTCGGCCTCGTCCATCTCCTGCTCAGAATGAACCTCGGATTTGTCGTCCTCGTTTGTCTTGCTCGGCGTAGATGTTCTTGTGTTGAGCGATTTGGGCCCGCTGGCAGTCGACGAGCCGCTGTGCGGGCTCCGGCTGCGGCTTCTCGCCTCGGACAAGTTGAGCGCCCTGGGCGGACGGCCGCGTCGAGCCTGGTTCAGCTCGTTCAATGTCATGTGCTGTGCGGGCGCGTGGCTCATCGGGTTCTTGAATTGAGACAGAGCGGCCAGAGCCATCGGGTTGAACTGGGCCGGCTGGTAGCCGAACGCGCCCAACTTTTGATGATGGGCCATGTTGGACAGTTGGGCGGCGGCCATGGCGGCCGCGAACGGCGATCGCTGCATCATGTCCTGATACAACTGCGGTATATTTGACATGCTATTCATAATCTTTAAATTCTAAATAACAAAATGCTAAATAAAAATAAAGTTTCGATCAACACGTATTATAATCGACACGATAGAGAGAGAATTTATATTTATATTTATATATATATATATATATAGATATTTATATGAGAATATTGAGCTGAAATTATTTGGTTGGTTGATGGGGTTTTATTTAATTTTTTTATTTTAATTGGTTAAAAACTCGATATATGAAATGAAATAAAAAATTAAAATACTTTTTTCTTTATATGAGAGAGAATGAGAGAGGGAGAGAGAGAGAGAGAAAGAGAGTGAGTGTGTTTATTAGAAACCCGAGAATAAAAATATGTATTATTTTCAACAAATAAAAATTTACCTTTTTCTAAAAGAAATATATGAATGGCTTCTATTTTTCGAAATAATTTAGAGTTCTAGTTTTTTAGTTAAGACCTATATATTTGAAGCTTAATTACATAAATTATTATGATCACTGCGCTGAGTGCAGTGTTATGTTCGAGAGTGAATGCGTTGATTTGTTTTTGATAGGATTGGAACGAGTCGAGCCGAGCCAATCGAAACATAGAAGAGCTCGGAACGCACGAGCTATCATGTCAAGTCTCTAGTCGATTGAATGGAACGAGATTAGAGGAATTAAATTGATCGGAATCGAATGCCATTGACTGATCTATTCCCTTAGCAGGCATAAATTAACTACGAGCCTAGTTACCATTTAATTGCTTTTCAAGACGAGATATGTCTTTGTTAAACAAACACAAATTAATAGTCGCAATTACTCGACTAAGAAAACTCAGCTAACTGAACGGTTTCCGATTGCTTCTTTTTATTATTGGTTTTTCCTCCAAGCACACAGCACACACACACACACTCTTTCTCTCTCTCTCTTTCTCTTTCTTATTCTTAAATTATATTAAGAGAACAATTAAGAAAAGAAAAAATCAGCATTAACTCTGTAGGTCTTTTAGATTAGAATTAATTTTTTTTAAAAGTATGCATTGCATTTAAACTAAATTGGAAAAATAAAAATATCTAGTTGCTACTAACACTATAAACTAGACTAGGAACAGAAGCCATGTATTTACTTTTCGATTAGAAATAATCTTGTCAACTACCAAGCCTAGTAGTCTATCGTACAGGTGAAAAAAACTTTGAAAAATTTCTATTTTTAATAAATCTATTAATCAAAATTTTATTAATAAAAATAATAAATTTTTTTTTTCAACAAAAGTCACAGTCTTTAATAAATTAAGTTTAAACTAAACAAAAATCTGATCAACTTTTAAAAAAAAATTTAAATCTATTTGCTTTAAACTTAAATTAAAATAGTCCATGACCACCTAAATAATCAGACACTTCTGTCTTAATATTTTATTTTTTGTTCATCAATTGTCTTTAAAACAATCTGAAACTATTTTAAAAGAAAATATTTTGCAATAAATTTGTGCATCTAGACGCCTACATTGCTTTGAAAATAAAAATTAACAATATTTACTAAATAAATATCTGAGACCAACTAAGCTTGTTTATTTGTATGCATACATGTATTAATAATATTGCAACAACGCGTTCTGCTTGATTAACTCTAAACACTTAAAGCATTTAATTAATTTAATACTTGATCTTACAGTAAGGGAGCCAAACTAAGCAACTAAAACGATTAAACGATTAATCGCCTTGCCTTATCGAAATCAATTTACAAGAGTTAATCGTTTTTTTTTAGTTTTTAAATTTTAACCAAGTTTGATTTTGTCTCCGAGCTAAGCTTTTTATTGACACTTTATTTGATGATAGCAAAAATTCCATTTGCGAGTGAAATGTGTTTATGCTTACACTGGCCGATGGTCGGCTAAATGTTTCATTAGATTTATCGCGTTTAAAAAATATACAAACATATTTATTAAACTCAAATCTTAATTAACTAAAAGAATATATATATACGTTAATCTAAAAGTGAAATCAAACATCGGTGTCGTTTGTATGTGTGAGTGAGTGTGTGTGTGTGAAAGAGAGAGAAAATAAGAAAAGAAGGGAAAGGATTAAAAGTCGTAGTATATTGGTAGATAAGCGGCGGCAAGTAATTATCATTAATGTAAATTTGATTAGTTAAGTAGTTATCTTTATCTATAGTGAGTAAAGTAACTTGGTGTATGTGTGTTTGTGTGTATGTAACGCTAAGCATTAAACAAACAATCAATCAACAAGATACTCAATCAATAAGGCTCAATTAAAATGTAAATTATAGCTTGTTTGATATTTCAAACCGAGCCGAGTTCTAGTTGATAGAAAACAAACTATATCATTTTGGTATCATGAGAATATACGACTAGTATATGACAAAAAAACTATGTTAAAATATATGTCATGCAAACAGTGGCTTGTGATGTGTTAAATATCGAGTCGGTCCCGTGAGCTTGTTTCTGCTTCGGATTAGAACACTTGATTTGTGACATTCTACTGATCCATGTTGAAAGCTTAATGCAGTTTTTGTTTATCTATAGTTTATGAGACAACATATCTGTTTTACTTCGGTATCACCAGGTATTTCTTTTTCTTGACTGTTCTAATCCCTTCTAATAGCACAAGGCTTTGGCTAGTTTCAATTCAATCACTTAAAGTGTTTTTTTATCCTATTATGACACGAGTTTAGTGGAATTCGGACTGCCAATGTATAAACAATTGTTCTATTTGATTGTTTAAGATAAAAATCATCAATAAAAAAAATAAAATAAAAACCAATCAAATATTTTCAAAATAGAGAAAAAAAAAATCTCGATATATTTTTTTGATTCATTTTAAATAAAAAATAATCAAACAATGCAACTAAAAGATTGATTTTGCTTCTCATTGTTTACACAACTAACTAAATTTCAAAGTCTAACTAATTAAATGCCAATTTTTAAAATTAAACACTCTATTTTAGTAATTAACATTTTGCAACAAGTAATGAAATACGGCACTTTTTTTTTCTTTCATTAAGTTAACTTGTTAAGTAAATTTATAGATTTTTAATAATAAAAAAAAATTTATTTGGGTTCATAATTAAATAGCCGCACTAAACGGGTTTCTTATAATGTTTCTAAGAAATTAAAAATTTAAGAATTTGTTTGGACACTTTATTTAGCTAAATTAAATATTAAATTTTTCAGTCTAAAATCTAATTCGGCTTGTTCTACCTCAAAATTTACATACACAAATGCTGTAACTTAATAAATTTTAATTCTGTAATTCTATTTTTTTTATTTACCATAGACACCTTTAAAGACACGAATGCACATACATTTTTGTCTAATTTAAAACACTTTATTAGAATTTAAAGAATCAGAAGACATAATTTTTAACATTTAAGAAAATGGTTAAAATCTAATTAGTTAAAACATCGGATGCAGAGCTAATAACCTAGAATTTTTTCGAATTTTTTCAGATTTTGGTTAGGAACGAGTTTGTTAGACAAACCCGATCCCTGACCCACTCATTTTTTTCGGGTACCTAGACTAAACTCGGTTGTTTTTTACGCAATTTTTTTCAGGTTACCAATTCAAATCTATTTGATTAATTTTGAAATTGACATCGAGTTTGAAATTGCGTAAGAAAACAACCGAGTTTAGTCCAAGTACCCGAAAAAAAATGAAAGGCTTCCAGATCGGGTCTGCGTAACAAACTCAATCCTAACCCAAACCTGATAAAAACAGTATTTCCCTTATCAATACCTTTATGAGCAACAGTTCCGATCTGACACAGAGGTTCCTGCATCGAGTTAATCATCTACACCGTAATTATTACCCAGTCGAAACTGGTTCCCCACTTGTGAATGAAAGGTAAACACGCGTCTCGTATTACAGAGACATTAGTAAGATTTATTCTCCCTTAGCAGGAATCGATTATTAGACCATAGACCCTCGGTTTGTGTGACTAACAATCAAACCACTATACGAACTATAACCCAAGACTGATTGAAATGAAGTAAACTCAATGCATATTCGATCTAATAAGAGAGTCTTTAAAGCGTTAAGTGTATGCTAAGAAAAAAGCTAGAATTAAGGGTCTCTTAAAATGTCTTGTTTAAAAAGAAAGAAAAATTTCCATCAGCTAAATTCTTGAAAAAAAAACGCCATTTTGAAGGCACTCATTTAATAACATATTTACTATTCAGGGTGTATTGATTGTGTTTGAAAAGAAACCACAAACAATAAGAGTGAGTGAGACTAATTATTTTTCGACATAAAAGCCCAAGTTCTATGCTAAATGAATAATTAATTTGAAAAAATTTGAGAATGCTAGAACTAACTTTGAAAAAAATAAAAGCTAATAAATATTTTATGATTTTTTTTTTTTTTTGAATTTATATTAAAAATAAAAGTATCAGTATGTGATTCTAGTCAGATAAAAAAATCAAACTTATCAGTCAATGGTGAAAAATTCATGTTATATTTTCTATCAGCTTTTAATTATTTCTTATTTAAAAAAAAATTAAAAATTAGAAATGATATATGATAGAGTTCAGTTAAATGGAAATTATTAACTCGAAAAATGCTTCTATAAAACTAAAAAAGGGAACATTTTCAAAAAATTTCTATTAAAATTTTAAAAAAGGTATATGGTTTTGAATGTTTTAAAGCAAAAAATTAAATTATTAACTTTTAAATTTGATAAAGCTTAAAAATTTCTATACAATAATGAAAGTAATTGAATACGTTTCTATTAAAATCTCCGATAGGAAATAGCCGACAAATTTACCTAGTTTTATTTGTAAAATATTAAGAAAAACTCGATTAATCATTTAGACTGGGTGAAAAGCAAAAAGCAAGCTAATGCGAAATACCCTAGTATCATATTGCTTTTTATTTCTTTGATTTAATATTATTGTTATAAATTTCAATCTCAATATCAATAAAAATCTATTGGCTCTTTTGATACCTTAAGAAAAACAAAATTCAAAAGCAAATGAAATTAGTTTAAATTTAAATAATATAAATGATTGTAAATACGATACAAGCCAAAAAAAACAAATCTTTTAATTTGAAAAATAATTACAATCTAAGAATTTTAATGGAAAAATTTTGTTGCAAAAAAAATCATCATTTTTATTACTAAGAACAAAATAATAAAATTCAACAAACTTTTAAAGAATTTAGAAATTTAATTAAGACACTCTTGTTGACTTGTAGCATCTAAACTAAATTTTTTTCTCATTCATCGATCAATTAAATTTTGAATAATGAAAAATTCGATGAAAAATTAAAGAAATTCAAATTATAATTATAAATTAAAATAGCAAAAAGTAAATTATTCTTTTAAAGGAATTCAAATTTATTAGTAAGAGTTTTTTGTTAAATAAAAACAAATATCTAAATTAATCAAAATTAAAATAAAAATTAAATAATAAAAATAATAATTTTATTTAGAAAAATTTGATTAAAAATTGTACTTTTTGATCTGAAATTGTGTTTGACTGATTTTATTTTTTATCAGTTAAAAGTTCAGTTATATATAAAAGATCAAAACAATTTAAACCATTTCTTGATGTAAATTTGCTCATGTACTTCACTTGCAGCGGCTTATCTTGAATGTGATTATGCTTGGAATTCTTTTTATTTCCGATTAAGCTTTCAAATGAATCAATTTTAAAGCCATCGACTAGAGAAATTTTGTATCAAATTTTACCTTAACAAAATGATTCTGCGCTGTTTTAAGCTCAAAATAATCAATTTATTTT
This sequence comes from Brachionus sp. 'Tiscar', assembly GCA_006352455.1. Taxonomy (NCBI): domain Eukaryota; kingdom Metazoa; phylum Rotifera; class Eurotatoria; order Ploima; family Brachionidae; genus Brachionus; species Brachionus sp. 'Tiscar'. The sequence goes on from VANL01000748.1 coordinate 17,494, forward strand.
TAAAAGCTTTGTTTTTTTTCCATCTCATTAAGCTAATTTATAAAAAAAGAAACTTTATTTTCTTAAATTTCTTTTTAATTCAGTTGAATTTTTACTACTAATTGGTTTATTAAATCCAGCAACAATCTCTAGAGATTAATAAAAATGACTGATTTATTTAATGGCACTCTCCAAAATACAAAATTAGTCATAAATAGGAAAAATATTTAGTTTAACTATTTTTTAAAAGTATTCTACCTTAAACTTTTGAACATAATAACATGTAATATATACAGTTTTTCGGGTTTAATAACACCTAGTATTAATCGAAAAAAGAGTGTATTTTCACAAAATATAATTATATGCAACTATATAGCAATGTTTCATTATAATTGTGGAATTATATTCTATTCTATTCTAAAAGATCTTTAAAATTGAGTTGTTTCTTTTTTTTTCAAATCAATTATTCTAAAAATTTTTTTTTTTTAAAGTTTTTTATATCTTGATTTTTAAAATCTACAAAACTATGTAAAAAAATGTAAATGCAAAACAATACTTACGGTATTACCATGCAGAGAAGCCAAAGGACTAAAACCCACCGATCCCATGTTATAGAGACCCTAATTCATCTAAGCACATGTGCAAGCCATCAATAAATATTGATGCCAAAAAAAGCCCTTTAATAAACCCCTAAAGTTTTTCTTGGTTTAAACCAAAAAGCGCTTTTAATTTTAGCCTTAGGGACAAAACCCGAAATATGGGTTTTAGTCCTTAGGCTTCCCTGCATGGTAATACCGTAAGTATTATTTTGAATTTAAACATTTTTTATCAAAGTTTTGTAAATTCTAAAAATCAAGATATAAAAAACTTTAAAAAAATTACTTGAAAGTATTTTAAAGGTAATACGATATTTTAAAGTTAATACTTTCCTTGTAGCCTTATGATTAAATTTTGAATCAAAAAGAAATAAATTAATTTATTTGAAAAATGATAAATCAGTTTGAAGTAAATTTTTTAATTTTTTGTGAATATTGAAAATATTTTCTAAAATGAACATGAAAATCAGATGAAACAGAAAAAAATCTTATTTGATTACTTTAATTTCAATTAAAATTTATCCTTTTAATATTCAAGTAAATTGAAAGTTATCTCTAAAAAATAAGATAATAAAATATTTTGATTTTTATAAATTAGTTAAATAAGATTTTTTTTGCAAAACATTAAAAACAATAAAGTAAAGATAAATGTAGTCTTGGTTGCACCATTAGATGGTAAAAAAATAAAATTTAAAATAAAACAAATAATAAATGATTATCTTAAGAAATCAGATGTTATTAGTTAATTATTTTTTAATTATTTTTAAGTGTTTTTTTCCTAGAAAGCCTGACTGATTAATTACAAAATGCTTTAAATTAAAATTTCAAGAAAAATAAATCAAATATTTTTTAAAAAATAATTATAAATCTAAGTTTTTTTAGTTTCTTTTTTGAAATAATATTCAAGTTTGAATTTTTTAAAAAAAGGTTTAAAAAACCGCTCGGAATTTCTAGTGTTAAAAACGCCAATTAATTCATTAAATAAAACAAAATGAAAATTTGTTATAAAATCTATCTAAATAATTTAAGGAAATTTAGACAGAGTTAGTTAATTTTAAAATAATTTTATTTAAAATTCTTTGTTGATTTTTGCTAAAACCATTATTTAAACTAAAAATTAAAATAAAAACGCTTAATAACTTTCTTACATTTAAAAACAAAGTGAAATTTTAATAAGTATGATTAGCAACAAATAACGATTCACTTCCTGCAGCTCCTTTCTCGCCTCCTCTGTACTGACCTAGTGTACCAAGACTATTAGCCTTTGCTCGTTTAAGTAGCTCACTTTGCGCGGCTTTTATATTCTCTGATTTTCCTTGCCATGCTTTTATTACAGATTGCTGCAGTGCACGGCCATAACTAAATGAAAGAGCCCATGGTCTGAGTAATTTAACTTGATTAATGGCATTTAGATTTAATGAAGCGTCTTCTTCTGATTGACCACCTGACAAGAAAACAATTCCAGGAACAGCAGCCGGTACACTCCTTCTCATTGCAGTAACAGTGGCCAAAGCATTTTGTTCATGGGAATATTTTTTTGTACATGATTGACCGGCTGTAACCATGTTAGGTTTCAATAAGGTTCCTTCTAAATAAACATGATGATCACTCAAAGCTTTGTATACTGCGGCAAGGACTATTTCAGTAACATATTGACATCGTTCTAAATCATGATCTCCATCAGGTAAAATTTCTGGTTCAACAATTGGAACAAGACCGTTTTGTTGACAAATGGATGCATAGCGAGCTAAAACATTGGCATTTTCGATCAAGGCTAAATTGGAAGGTTCATGTTCACCAATTTTTAGAGTGCATCGCCATTTCGCAAAATCTGCTCCATCGGCTTTGTATTTCTTGCATCTTTCAGCCAAGCCATCCAAACCTTGTGTTGTAGTTTCCTTATTTGTTCCAGCCAAATTTACAGTTCCTTTGTCTACTTTGATACCAGGAATGATACCTTTATTCTTCAATAGTGTTACAAATGGGGTGCCGTCATCGGTTTTTTGGTACAAAGTTTCTTCGAACAAAATCACGCCTGAAATGTAGTTTGAAATTTCGTTGTCTGTAGTGAACAAGAGTTGACGATATTGACGACGATTCTCTTCAATATTTTCCAAATTAATTGCGCTGAATCGTTTGCCGATTGTTCCTGTGCTTTCATCAGCCGCCAACAAACCTTTTCCCTTGGCCACCATTCTATTTGCAATGTCTGCCAGCTCTTTAGCTTGAGTTGCAGTTAAGTACAATGGATTTGATGACATTTTAGAGTTGATAATTCAAATTCTAAATAATTTTTATATTTTGTTTAAAAAAATTTAATTTAGAAATAAAAAAAAAAAATTTAAGATAGCTTTATATGAATTTAAATGGGTGTGTTTGTATGTGTACGTTTTATAAATGCCAAGCGTTAAGCAGAAAGATGGAGGCACACACCCAGTGCAAAGAATTGTCGAGATCGCGTTTTTGAATGATTTAGCAAATTTTAGATCTAGCTAAGATAGAACTTTGGATTTTTGATATACACACATTTGAAAAAAAATTATGTGTACCTAGAATACGAACCTAGAAGAAACTTGCGATTATTTAAAAAATTTTTTTAAAATTATTCTAAATAAAATTTTAATATCTATTTAAATAAGAATTATTTATGCATCTAAATTTGAATGACATTTTCTTAAATTAAAACTAAATTGAAAATATTTAAATTTTAGCCCAATGTTAAGTTCACTTTGTTAATTAACTTTTATAAAACAATTATTTTATAAACTTTTATTTTCTTATTAATTAGATATGCTTCTTAACATTCAAAAAACCGCAGGGGCTTTTTCGACCCTTTGGGTTATTTTTCTTGTAAGTTTTTATACCATGAAAATGAGCATATTTTGCAATAAAAATTAAATTATTTTATTATTTTTTGATTTTAAAATCTTAGTTAAAAAAAATTCAATAATGATTAAAATTAATTTAACTAAAATCCAAGAAAAGATGTAGCATAAAGATCCGAAAAAACCCGTCCGGTTTTTGAGATTATATAATGGCAAAAAAAAACGATTTAAAAAAAAAAAAAAAAATTAGTTATTTATTTCTTGTTATGTTATGCATAAATACATATTAATGAATATTTTCTGAGACTCTTTAGTCTAGTCTTCCAAATTTTATATTAGAAAAAAATCATTGGCATTATTGATCCCAAAAAGGCAAAAATTTTCTGAAATTAGACAAAATTATCAATAGAAAATAAAAAGAAATCTAAATTGAGTATAATAAATTTATTTAATTTGTTTAATTTTAATTTAAAAATTTTTTTATAAGTTCCCACACAGTAAACGTGTCTTCATATTGAGGATAATGTCCAACCATTTCAGATAAAATATTCAGTTTTACATTTGGTATTTGAGTGCGAATTTTTTGAGGAAATTTATTTCTCGGATTGATCGGATCAGCTGGTCCGTAAATAAACAAAGTTGGTACCATTGTTTCATTAAGGGCATCTATCCACGCTTCTCCGTACTGCAATCGCTCATGCATATAACCAATGGTCATAGGTATTACCATATTACCAGAATTATATTTAATACAATTAAAAAAATCTAGCAAATTTTCATCGCTCAAACGAGTTAAACTTCCAAAAACTTTTTTAAATGAATATTTAAAAATGATAAACTTGAAAAAAAATTTAGAAACAATATTTTTTAAATATCTGGTTCTGAGTATTTCTTGAGTAATTGTGGGTTTATAAATATCTGTAAATAGACCTCCATTCATTAGAATTAATTTTTCTATTTTAAAATGATTTTGGCCGCTTAAATTTTCACGTCGAAGTAATTCTTGAGCGACTGTATCTCCTACATCATGAGCTATCATGTATACAGAAGTTATGTTTAAGTGCAACAATAGCTTGTCAACCATGTCTGCCATGTCAAATATTGAGTATTCATAATCGAGTGGTTTGTCACTAAATCCATATCCAAGATAGTCAAATGTAATAATTGATTTAAATTGATTCTCTTGACGAATTAAGGTCCATAATTTTTGATAGTCGTATGAACTTGTTGGGAAGCCATGTAACAGTAAAATTGATGGTAAGTTCTGATTAGACTCCAGCTCTTCGTTTATGTAGAAAATTTTATGCACATTTTTGTAATCAAAAAATTTTCCCTGCCTAAACCAGTCGAGAAGAATTTGAGAAAATTCATTTTGCAATTGCTCGTTTGATTTTTGGTCATAAAAGTACGAACCAACTATTAGTGCAATCAAAATTGTTAATAAAGGTCGATACATATCGAAACAATTTAAACTATTCAAAAATTAAATTTTTGAGTCTAAAAATTAACTTTTTGGTAAAAATTTAATTTTTAATAATTCAAAATTAAAAAATTTTAAAAAATCAAAATTTTTGTTAGATAGCCTTTTATCATAGGGAAAGAGTTAGTAGAAAGTAGGGTTGGTACTATTAAATGTCTTGTCCAGAATAAAATAATTTGTCTAAATAAATTATGTCGAATTTAGACAAGTCGAGTTTTTCATGTCGAATTTATATGTCTCGAAATTAACTTGTCGAAAACAGCTACAACCAAATAAAAGACAAAAAATAAAACACAAATAAGATTTTAATTGATTATTGATTTTGTTTACTTAAAAAAAGAAAGTTAAGTTTTTATTTTAGGCAAATAGATACAGCTAAAATTTTTGCATTAAATTGCAGTATTTTTTTAAATATCGATTTATCATAAAAGGAAGAATTTTTATTCTTTTTGTTCTAGAAACTCACAATACCAATAAAGAATTAATAAAATCAAATAAATTGCGAAATTTGAATTTTTTCAATAGGGTTGTTCAATAAATTCAATTATTTTAGCTTGCTTTGAAAAATTCAACACAAGTTTAAATTTTAAAAAAAGTAAGATATAAAAAATTAGTTTTATTGTTAAATAAAGCTTGCATAGTATGCTTTACTTCATTTATTAAGTATTAGGTTATAAAATTGGTTTATAAAATTTTTTATAAAAAAATTCTTTCTATTTAAATTAAATTTCTGAATATTCTAAGTGGCTACTTAAGATATTCAACTAATAAATATTGCAAATAAAAAAATAAAATTAAATTTAACGAAAAGTGCTAATTTTCTCCAAAAAAGACACATTGTAAAATTAATAAAAATATGTTGAATAGATAACTTAACACTCAAAAACAGGATAGGGTTTTTCGACCATTTGTGCTATTTTTCTTGTAAGTTTTTATGAAAATAAGCATATTTTGCAATAAAAGTTTTTTTTTTTCATTTTAGAGTCTTGATTTAAAAAAATTCAATAATGATTAAAATTAATTTAACTAAAAACAAAGAAAAGTAGCGTAAAGAGCCGAAAAAAGCCGTCCGATTTTTAAGTGTTAAATCATTTAAATATGAAATTTTTATTTCTATTTATATATTATTTATTTTGGTATTGTGAATTTGAAAAGAACAAAAGTTCTTCCTTTTTTGATAAATCAAAATTTACTAAAATAAAATATAGTAACAATATCAATAATCAATTTAAAGCTTATTATTGTTTTAACGTATAAACGTAATCATCCGAATTGGATGACATGTCTTTAAAATAGAGTACTCTATTTTAGTGACACGCTGTTTTAACATATAAAAGATTCTAAAGTGACATGTCACTTAAAAAATTAATGACATGTCATTCAATTCGGATAATTACGCTATATTTTGTCTCATATCTACATCAGAAAAAATTATTTTAGGTAAAAAAAATACAACAAAGTATATTGCACTAAGTTTCAGTAATTTTTTAAATATATTTTATTTTAGTAAATTTTGATTTATCAAAAAAGGAAGAACTTTTGTTCTTTTTGTTCTTCAAATTCACAATAATTTTATTTTTGGAAAATATCTAATATTACATGAGAACATATATAGTTTTGAATCATATCAATTTAAGTGAAAAGAATGTTTTACCAATTGTAAAAAAAATTTTTAATTTTTCAATTGTTACTATTTTTAATTACTGCAACAACTATTTTAAAATTGCTAATTTATTGATATTTAAATTATTTTATTTTGAATTTAAATAGCCTGGAGAGTTTTTTTAGCCTTTTTTTAAATCGTTTTTTAAAGATTTTTTTCCATGAAAATAAATATATTTTGTGACAAAAATTAAATAATTATGTTATTTTCATGATTTTATACAAGCTTGAAAATTTTCAAATTGATTAAAAAAAAAGGAACAACTCAAATTAATCAACTAAATTTTAATGCAAAATTTGAGATAGAAAGACTGTTTGAATGTTTTTTAATTTTTTTACATAAGAATAGCTTTGAAATGTTGAAGTTTGAAGCAATCAAAATTTAAGAGGTATTGTCAATGACGTCAGTAAAAACCAGTATGACAAAATATTTTAATTTATATCAATCCATTTCAATGGAAA
>VANL01000749.1:0-24458 GCA_006352455.1 Brachionus sp. 'Tiscar'
TTACACTCGGCCATCAAAACGGCCAACATCAACTTTTGACGGTCTAGTGGCCGCCACTCACGGTACCCAACACTAAACCTGAATGAGCTATAGCTCGGTAAATAATATTTCGTCTAAAAAAATTGTTACTAAAGAATCTTTAATTTGGCAAAAAATGGGTAAAAAAAGCCCACAAAAATGGCAGATCATATTAGTAGAGCTAAAAAATAGAGATAAAAAGCAAAACGAAATAGCTAAGCTATTAGATGTATCTCCCAAATGTGTCTCTTCAACTAAGAAACGATATGAAGAGACTAGTTCTGTCTCTAATCGAAGCCGTTCTGGTAGACTTCGGAAGCTAACTTATAGGGATGAAAATTACATTTTTAGAGAGATTAGAAAAGATCCTACATCTAGTTATCAAAAAATCGCCACTGATTTTAATTCTAAGACTCAAGTGGTTAGGATAAGTAGGTATACTATAATGAGATATCTCCAAAAAAAAAGGTTTAGAGTCTCATACGCTTCTTTACATAAAGGATAGACAAAAAAATATAAGTGGTCTATACAGAGACTTAATTGATTCAGGTGATACAAGTTTTGGACATAAATAAAAAAATTTATTTAAATTTTAAGCTTTTGTTTTTGTTTATTATTTCAAATTTCTCAATGAAATTGATTTTTAAGTTGAATTTTTTTAGCTATTGTGAATTTCAAAAAAAATGAACAAAATTCTTCCTTTTTTGATTAATTAAAAAAAATACTGAGTTTCAAACGTTTTATTGATTAAAAATTATTGATTTGAGAATTAAATCTAATTGTACAATAATTGTTATTAAAATATAAAGTAAGAATTGACAGACATATCGTAAATTGCTACAAAAATATATAAATTATAAACTAGTTATATGATTAAACAAGATAGAGACTAGATTTACTGCAACATACTTTGTTGTATCTTTTTTACCTAAAATAAAAATTTTATTTTAATTTTTTAGATAAATCAATTTAATAATCAATTTGAATCTTATTGATGTTTTTATTTTTTGTCTTTTATTTACATCAGAAAAATTATTTTAGGTATAAAAGATGCAACAAAGTATGCTACAGTATTACTTTAAGGCAAATTTTGATTTATAATAAAATGAAGAAATTTCACACTTGCACCCGAACTCAGCATTTTTGCTATAGTATGTCTGCCATTAGGGTATTTTGAATTATTTTAAAAATCTTGTCATAAATTAAAAGTAATTTATTTATTTTCTTAAAACGTTTTAATTGGGACAGAATAAAGGCTGTTATACTTCGGAAAATGCAAAATCTTATGTGAAATTATCATGTATATCAAAGTCATTTACGAAATGAAAATTCAAGTAGACAATAAAAAATCAAATTAAAACAAGAAGGATGCCATCAGAAAAGTATAAAAAGTTTTCCAATGATCATAACTTTAAGTAATGTTATATTTTTTTTATACTTCCTTAAAAATTTTAATTATGTTTTAATCTACTTTTATTACATCTAGGCTTGAATCTTGTTTAATAAAATAGGCTTATAAAAAGGCCTTAGTAATTAGGTAATTTTATGATCAAAACTTTTTTTCTTCTGATATGTGAACAAGGCTTATCACAAAATATTTGCATTTCTATTGAGATCTTATTCCAAAATTAAAAATTCAAACGAATTTAAATGTCTTTTGTAACTAAAATTGCCAAAATTAACAAAGTTGTTTTTAAAATTTTGTTAAAAAATTGATCAGAAAATTTTTAATAATATTGATCAATTATGAGCATATTTTACCAAACTTTTGGTATTTTTTTTAGCAAAAAATTTAATATTTTAAAATCCCTTTTCGTTTTGTCGTTTTGACACTTTTTTCCAAAACTTTAAACTAATCAATCCTCATAAATTTGGCTTGTTATGTGGCTAAAATTTAGGTCTTTAAAGTTATAAGAATTTAAAAAGCTATTTCAAAGATAAAAATATTAGAAAAAGTATGAAAACGACACGTGGTTTTGTTGTTTTAAAAGTGATCAGTTAATTTTTATTTTTAAAAACTATTCTCATTTTAATTCATAAAAAAAATTTTTAGAAAAAAATTATGTTGGTAAATTTTAATTAGCAAGAAACGTTTTCAAATGTTTTTTATAAATTATAAGTAAAGCTTACCAAGCGTGCAAATTTGTAGAGTATATCCCTTTTCAGCGGCTATTGATTTAAAATATATAAAATTCTCTTTCAACAGCACTGCAAGACCATTTTTCAACTTATCTTTTTTTTTATCCAAATCCTGTAATAATTTCAGACTATTGATTGTCACGTTTTTAAAAAAGTCAACTCCTAATTCAGATTTATACATCAGTTTGATTGCATCTAAATTATAAAATAATTTATTTAGTATAGATGAAAAATGAAATTTACCATTATCATTTAGTATGTCAAGACAATTAATATTTGGTGTAATTTGACTGAATTTTTTTTGTGTTTGTGCCGAAAACAATCCTGAAAATGAAAGCAACTTTCTTAGTCCAGAATTATCTTCCAAAAGTTTTAATGTCGTTAATTTTTCAAAAGAAGGCATTCCGATTATTTTCATTTCCTTGAAAAAAAAGTTTAAAATTGAAATATTAAAACTATTTTTGTTCAGTCCTACTTGCAGCTGAGATTGAACATTTGGATATGGTTTAAACCAAAAAACAATAAAAATGCATTTAAAAATAATAAATAACAGGAAAATAATTAAAATACTATAATGCTTTAATATGAAATTCATTTATCTAAAAGTTAAAATTTTGATTAAAAAAATATTAGAATATTTTTAAGTATAAATCCTTTCTTTTTTGATCAGATTTTTTAATATAATATTAGAAAATCAATAAACTGTTTAATCCGTCTATTAAAAAGTTAATAAATTTAAAAAATTAAAATAAGAAAATAATTATGAATATCAAAACAGCGGAAAATTTGGAGGCGAACATATTTTTTATTGAGGAAAAAATCACCTTTTCTGTTTATAGCTCTAAGAAAATATCAGACTTTTCGTTTCTATTTCCTTCTCATAAGATTCTATTTAAATAAAAAGGAAATCAAAGGGAAACAAATGGATTAGGAAATTTTATTTAAAAAAGCTGTTTTTAATTAAACAAATAAAATTTTTTTTTGCGAGTTTAAAAAAAAAAGCTTCGAGCGAGGTTCGAACTCGCGACCTTCTGCGTGTGAAGCAGACGTGATAACCACTACACTATCGAAGCTGCTTGCTTCATACCTGTTATAAATTCAATTTTAATTCCAATTCTGTTTAATAGAAGAAAAACTAAAATAAATGAGGAGTTAATTAATAATTAATATTTGAAATTCTTTTATTAGGCATCTAGGTTTTTCAGTAACCACTTCTTATTTTGAGATTAGCGTTTCTTCCTTTTGAATATTTATTTTAATTAACTAAGACCTATGAAAAAAAATATTTTGATGACTTAACAAAAAATGATGCTAATCATCAAAAAATTGAGTTACTGGATAACCAATTTTTTTATCAAACAGACAGACAAAAAAATTAAACCAGATTGGAGGAGTAAAAATGCATTTGTATGTGATTGTTATTTAATACTGTATTGAAAATTTACTATAATTTTTTATTTTAAAATTTATAAAAAAAATGCCAAAACGTTTTTTTCTACTTTACTGTGTATCTGATTGAAAATATCGTTTTCAGCTCTTATGACTTCGATTAGATTTTTAAACATATTGATTTTTTTTTATCACGAACTTTAAAAAAAGAATTGTGATCAGAAAATATGCTTCTGGAAGAATTTCTTAGAAAGATTAAAATTACATATTTCTTATAAATTTTGAAAAAAAAAATTAGTGGTAATCGGAGTTAAATCGAGGAGTCTAAAAGCTTCTTGATAACCATTAAGGTAATTTAACCTTTTTGGCATCATTAAAACTGTTACATGACACTGTATTTGTAGAATATTAATTATAAGAAGCATTCATGCAAGCTGAAATATTTTCTAACGAGTTTGTATTATGTATCACGTATTTTTATACTTTAGTAGAATTATTTAACTTAAAAACCTTTGTTCTAAAAATATTATTCCTGATCGGAAAACAATTAAAACATCTTAAAGCTGAAAAAAAATTAAGGATAAATAATTTTTAAATTAATAAACTAATAAATCTTAAGAATTTTTTTTCTTTGCTTTTGAAAATTAAGATGAAACAATATAAAATTTTACTTATTTGAAAAAGAAAAAAAATTAAACTTAACATTTATTGAACCAGTTTTATTTAAAAAGTGAAAAAAATTAAACTAACTAGCATAAAAACTTTGAAAATTTAAAAAATTTATTTTGTCAAATTATTTTGTCGGAAACAGATAATTAAAAGGAATTGAAAAAATTATGCCTTATCATGTGGGATATTAATCTTCATATTATCAGAATCCTTTAATTTAGACATTGGAATACGGATACAAATAAAAACATAAATCCTACCGCATTAATCTTAAACGAAAAACAAAAATCGATAAATAAAAATAATCTCTACTGCTTTTCTCATTTCATTTGATTTCTAATTTATAGCGTCTAACGATCTGTTTCATCACCTGTAATTAAAAATCGCATCACTTCTTGGTGCTGTATGTTGGAAAAATATTTCATATTTTTTAATCAATTTTAGAATCATTGAAAAAGAAATCTTAATTAATTTTATTCAAGCTTCAGTTTGTCATTTAGATTAATTACTTAATCAAGACATTCAGTCACATCATACAAAAGCTTTTCAAGCATTAAAATTTAATGTCATATTCATTAAAATAAAATGTATCAATGAGATTAAATTTTTTTGTCTAAATATCTTTTTAAATTAATGCTAAATTAGAATTAAAATAATTTATCTTTAATTAAATTTAAAGCAAGTAAAAATTATTGATATTTTTTCCTAACTAGACTTTTAATCACAAAAAAGATAATTGAATTTTTTTATATATCAGTAGAGAAACTTAATTGCGTTTTTTCTTTTAATTGTGCTAATCTAGACTTCAGTATTTCGTGCTTAATTTAATAAAATTTCAGCATCCCACAACAAATTTAATTTAATAAATGAAAGTAAATTTAAACAAAGTTAATTGTTAACAATATTCAAATACTTTCATTTATTTTTGAGTTTTTAAAATAATCATTTATTATTTTGTAATAATAAAGAAAAACAAAAAAAAAAACAGAGTATCTATTCAATACAATGATTTTAAATTAGGACACTCTAGAAAGCTTTTGAAATAATTTTAAATTTAATTCATATGAATTGAGACGGAAGTGAGAATTAAGCTGTTTAAAAAAGCTTTTAATTTCATGTAAAAATTTTTTGAAAATTTCTCACAAAATGTCTTTAATAAGAGTATCTATTTTGAAGGCTTGGTTTTCGGAAAAAAATTGCAAGGCGTTGAGAGTATCATACTTATACAGTATTGTGAAAAAGTAAAGAATCGACTGATATATTTATTGTTTATTTGGCTTTGAATTGTAATAGAATGAGATAGAATTGATATTTTAAAACCATTTTTTGTGGACTAAATTCTTTATTCAATTTGATCAAAATAAAAAAAAATCGAACTGTAATGACAATCCATTCATTTTTTATTTTAATTAGAAAAAGACAATCCAAAATGTTTAATTTTTTTAATTGTGAAAAAGTTAAGAAAAGGCTAAAATTTTTCTTCTTTTTTCTTGGCGATCTCTCTCAAAAATGTTTTGTTCGGCACTCATTTATGAAAATAATTATAAAATAAGCCTTTGAAAAAATTATGGAACAAATGTAATCGCTTTTGTAACCAAAATGTCAATTCAAACTACCAAACTTTGTCCAATTAGTAAAGATGACAGAATCAATGCTGTTTTTCTTCGGCAAAATGGAAAATCATATTCCTAAATAGGCAATGATCTAAATATGTACAAATCATGCATAGAGATTATTATTTATCGACTTAATCCAAAATCTAGAAGACCTAAGATTTCTACTATCAAAGATGATCGAAAATTAGTTCGTTTGGTAAAAAAAATAGAGCTTCGCAATCACATATTTTAGCTCATAATTGGAATTGTCAAATTGCACAAAAGCATCAGACTTTCTGACTTGACGAAGATTATTAAGAAGAAATCTTGAATGAAAGTATGCGGCTCGAAAATCAAGATTAACAAAATCTCAAAAAAAAAAAAAAAAAACTAGAAAAAAATTCTTGATAAGACAAATAATTTAAAGTGACGAAATGAACATTTAAGTAGACAATAGAAAAAATCAAATTTAGACAAGAAGGATGTAATCAGAGAAGTATGAATACGAACAAAGCAAGAAAATAGTTCTATTTTAATTTGGTGCTGTATGAGCTACTATGGTCTAGGAATTTTTTCTATATTTGACAAAAGGCTTAATTTTCACAGATATGTTGATATTTTAGGAAATATACTAAAATATTTCAATATACTAAAATAATATACTAAAATCTATTTTAGAGAACTTTGTAGACTCAATGCTAAAAAGAATTGGTGAGTGTTTGAAAAATAAGGTAGGTTTAACACGTTGTTAAAAGCATTATTCAACTCGTTTGAATATTTTAAATTTGAAAGTATAAAATTCAATAACTGTTTCTTGGACTTTTCATTTTGTTTCCTAAAATTTAAAAATTTGACATTTTTCTTCTGGCTAATTTTGAGAATTTAATTGATTTAATTGATTTAATTCATTGATTTAATTTTGAAAATTTTATTTTAAATCCTTTTCTCTTATTCTTTATGGGTTCTAGGACAAAAACTAGGATTTAATTTCTCTTATTGGCTATCGCTATTTCTAACGATAACAAGCTGTTTCACCTTACTTGTTCCACAAAATTCACCCTTAAAAACTAAACACAATTTACCTTCATCTCAAAAAATCTCTTCCTAAATTATGAGTTTTTAAATATTGTATTTTTTAGGTTGAAAGCATCGAAGTGGTAAGAATAAAATATAATGTTAATTGTAGAGTAAATTGTAACAAAAAAAATGGACAAATTAGCAAAAATTTTTGGTCCAGATATTCAAGTAGAATAGTATAACGAGGGAATGGTGACCTAACGAATAATAATCTTGGACCCGAATTTTACTGATTAAGTGTACATACCAAAGTTACCATAGATGGGATCCTACTGTTTCCCATCTACACAAGTCTAGTTTGCTAGCTTGTTGTAACTTATATTATTATTTAACATTATAAAGCCACAGGGGTTTTTTAAACCCTTTTAAAAAAATTTAAACTTGAATGTTGTTGTAGTGTGATTTTCCTATTTGTATTCATTGGAATAGGAAAATAATGGATTGTTTAAATTGCTTTATTTTATTAAACCAAAAACTGACAATTCTTTAAACAGAAAAACTTTTGTTTTTTTTTCTCCCAAAAATCTCCAATTCGTGAAAATATATAATTTAATATTTGTTTCGTAGCTATTAATTAGAGTCGCCTAGTAATACTGGGTAGTTATTAATATAATATATTAATTAACCACAATATCTATCAAAAAAGGAGAGTAATACTAAAAAATTGATCTAACTTAGTAAATCAGCCTTATAACAATATTATCTCACAGAAATAAAGTTTTAAAAAATAACTGAAAAAAATTAAAAATAAATTTATAATAACTTTAATTATGTTTTATCTTTTAAATAAATTTTATTTATTTTTCTTGAAATTTTAATTTGAAATCTTTGTAATTAATCAGCCGAGTTTTCTAGTCTTAATAAAAACAATCACTTTTTAAATTTTAAAACTTTTTAACTTTTAAAATTTTTTTAAAATTTGATCTCTTTTTGATAAAGATCAACACAAAACAAACCAACAAAAAAACATCCTTAAACCTAAAACATCAAATTCATAGATTAGCATTTTAAACTGCATGAATTTGTAGTAGATATCACAGTGTATTAAAATGAATGCAAATTTAATTTGAAAACTTAAATCCTGCTTCATTTAAAGCCTACTAAATTGCTTTGCTCTAAATTCAACTGATAAATCCCAAAAATGAACATGATCGAACTGAATTTAAATTGCTTAAAATAAAGAACGCAATTTTTAAAGAACATTTACATATTAATTATTTAGTTTATTTAAAAAAATATTTAAATCAAAATACCAAAACATTTCTTGAATAATAAATAATTGAATTTGAACCTAAAAAAAAAATAAAACTTTACTATAAAAGCATGTTTTATTGAGAAAAAAAAACCAAAATCAAAAGGTAAATATTTATAAAACAAAGAAAAATTTAGTTTAATTATTTAATGTTAAAATTTAGTTTTCCCAATAAAATCAGCTTTATATAATAAAATTATTCTTTAAGTGAAATTTGCTTTAATTAAAGACTACTTTTAATGTTTTTAATTTAAATATTTGATAAGCTTAAAAATTTTTCTGAACCGAATTTCTATTAAAAAAAAAACAAAATTGCATTAAGAGTCATTGTATTTAAATAATTCTTTTCAAGCTTCTTAGATTAATAATTTATTTAAACTAGAAGTGAATAAACTAAAATAAGAAAAAAATTAGTCCAAACTTCTCCATCTTTTAAAGAATATAATAAGGTAAAAAAATAATAATGAGACGACCCAAACATATTTTACTTTCGAAAATTTAAGGCAAATATCTAGTTGAAAATTAAAAATAATTTATTGGGTCTATCTTTTCAACACAAAATAATTACCAGTCAATACAATCAGAAAATTTTTATTGTTACAAAATAAATTAACGATTATATGCAACTGTATTAATTATGAATTTGTTTAATATTATTGTAAAATGATAGCTACTATGGCGGGACTAAATTTTTAGTCTCGCTCCGCAGGCCTGTAGATTAATATTATATTATATATTATATTATTAAAATATTTAACCAGTGATGAATTAATATAGAAAATACAACAAAAGAAATTTGAAAAAAAACATTAAGGACAAAAATGATATTATGAATAAGTCAAAAAGTTTCTATTTGCTTGATCCCAAGAATGATATTGAAATTTTGGAATCTGTGCAAAAGAGAGAAACTCGATTGGCGCAAGAAGTGAAAGGCCTAAACTACGAGGAACAATTAGTCAAGCTCAATTGAACATTAATGGAAGAAATAACTGTGAGAGGAAAGCTTATTTTGCAGTACAATTTCAAAATTAAGATTCTTGAATGACACAAAACATTTACCGCATATTTGAATTCTCATTCCAGTGAAAAATAGTAAGAAATTGTAATCAGAGATTCAACTTATTTACCAACAGTGTGATAAGCTTATGGAATAGGTCACCAGCAGAGATTGTAAACTAAAAATGTGTAAATGAGTTTATGAACAAGTTGGACAAGACAAGCTTAAACTGACTAAATGCAATATATGCTATAATGTGTATTCCACATTAAATTTAGTCTTGAGTAAATAATTTTACGATTAGAGAATTGCCTAAGCATCATTGCGAAAAAAAATATCAAAGCTCAAATTCTGAAAGATGAAAACATATTACAGAACATGTTTTGATCAGTCCAAATTAAATCTCTGATTGTTTTTGTATTACAATTCACAAAGCTCTGAATTTTAGAGAATCATTATATTGGTGGTACAAAGAATTTACCAGATGATATAATTTACAGAACATGTTTTGCTCTTTCCGAATCTCTTCATTTACCATCTGAAAAAGTATTATTTGCTTACAATTCTTTTATTGTATAATTAGTAATGGAAAAGTAAAAGTTTTTGGATTTTTAATAACATACGGACGTGGGCCGTGCATTTCCATTAGCCATATTTTAAGGTCAAGTATATTTTTAATTATAGTTTTATTTTTTAACATTAGATTTTAATTTTATATTCAAAAATTAATAACATTGAATAGCTTAAAAAGAAAACCAAGTGCGTGACTTAAATCTTTAAAGGAATAAAGTTTCAGTTAGAAAATAACAAAAGCTTTTAAATCTAAAATTAGTAGAAAAAAATATTTTAGTAATATAATTAATGATTAAAAATATTCCTAATTTGAATTTGATCAAAAAATAATACTAATTTAAAAATTTAAATAATTAAAAATATTAATTTAAAAAAATTGAATACTAAAAATTAAAAAAAAAAAATGATAAATTAAATTTTTTTATCAGATAAAAAATTGATTGCTTTTGAAATTGTTTCTCAAATGGTTAAAAATTATAATTATTTTATTGCTTTTTTTTCAATGTAGAGATTATGATACCAATTTTTTTTCTTTGATAATATATTGAGGTTTATTTTGTGAGTTAATATCTTTATTTGATTCTAAAAAGAGAAAAACCTAAATTACTTTTCTAATAGATTTTATTGCTCTATTAATAAATTTCAAGTAAAAAAATTAATTTTACAGCAAACTTTATACAAGTTTTTAATTTAAATGAGAAATTAAATTATTTTTTAAAACTGATTTTTAAAGTTAAATGTTTTTATCTAAATTTTAAAAAATTGTACAAAAATATGTTCAATTTCAACACTAAGAAAAATAATCAAGCTGATATAATTTTTACGTTTGGTTATAAAAAAATATCTAAAATAATAATTTTTTTACTATTTCTCTCATCTTAGCTAGCCAGGTTTTCTATATTCAAATTTATGGTATAGTTAATTTCTATCGAAAGTTGTGGTTTATAAACAAAGTTTTCGCTAATTCTCAATAATTTTAAAATTCAGTCATTTTTTACTCAGTTTTTCTAGATAGCTTTTGATCAATCTAAGTCAAAAATACTTCAAATATATCATTTGAAAGAGAAAATGATTAGGAGTAAGCTGGTATGATTTAGAAAATTACTTTATAATTTTTTAAATGAGGACAAATTATTTAAACAGGAGGATATGTATCAAAGGCTGCCTAAGTCATAGAAACAATCCAAAAATTTAATAAACTCTAATTTTATGCACAACACATATTAATCGTTAAATTCATAAAGTTTCAAGCCATTGCACTAGTCCTATGATATTTTTTTTTCAATTTAAATTTTGTGCAAAGAATTATGGTTCACCCGTTATAGTGATTTTTTATTTTTAGAGAGTAGATTAAAAAAATTATTTAATTTACAATTTATTTCAAATATATATTTATTTAAAATAAAAATGCAAGAAAAATTTTAAAATATTCTTGGAATCATTACTAGAACAGCTATGATCGAAAAACATAAATAACCAGCTTTTTGGAATGATGTTGAACTTTTCAAAGAATGAATAGTCAAATACTTCAATAAATCATCTTCATGTACATTTGGATTATATGTTTTAAAGGTAATTTTTTTTCTGGTATCTACCATATGAAAACCATTGTCTGAAAAGATTCCTTTAAATTTATCGGTGTTTAAGTCCAACCAAACAAACAATGAAACTTGATTAGTTGAAAGTTCAATTTCAAAATTTCCAGTTCTGTCTATTTGACGTACATTTTCAATTTTTAGCTTAGGTGCTCTCAAATTATTTACCTTAGCAAGTCTAGTATTAAAAAGTAAAAAGTTAATAAAATCTTTATGAACAAATTTATCATCATTTGAAGTTAAGACCATGACACACGATTGTATATTATTAAATTCGCATCCAGATGTTTTCTTAATTTCATCCAAACTAATAGATAATACTGGTTTGGCAGATAGTGCCTCGATGGTGAATTGATAATTTCTATTAAATTTAGGTTCAACGCTTTCATATGAGTAAATTTTGACGTCAAAATTGCTGGATACTAGGCTCATATGATCCGAAATAGCATGTATAGACACTTGACTTCCATTTAAAACTGGAGTAAGATGCAAATGAGCATAAGAACGCCTGACAAAATAGTGAGATAACTTCCATTTTCCGCCATATTCGATTGTAGCCCATGTAGGTGCTTGCCAAAGATCATTAAACTGCCAATACATTGTACCTGAGCATAGTCCATTACCATTTGTCTCATTGAAAAAATTTCTTGATCTTCTATACAGCTCATTGCCAATTTCCAAATGCATTCCTTTTTAAATTAAATAAAATATTTATATGAATAGAATAAAAATTAAAGTAAATTAGAATTTTTAAATTGTGTTGACAAAGATTTAATTTTTTTATTGTAACAGCTAATTGATAATTTAAGATTATCAAATTTGATTTTCTCAGTTAAGAATTTTTTGAAATTAATTTTTCAAAGATCAATAGAATTAAAATGAAAAAATTTTCAAGACTTGTGTAACCACTTGGAGATTTAATGCTATTTTAAAACAAATTAATGAAAAAATATAAAGCTACAGAAAGATTTAGATGCGATTTTTGATGGATAAAGACAAGGGGTATGTGTTTATGTATTAAAAAATTTTAAATGATGCATTTTGGAAGTTTGAAAGAGAGACATTGGTAAATAGCTCATAGAAACGGTGATGGTATCATGATAGAAAAACTTAACTACATAATCTATTCATAGTATTTTTTAGGTTAATTAGAACAAAACATAAATAGTGGGAAAAAAATAAAATGTTGTTTGTGCTGAACAGTTTAAAAAAATAAAAGAAAAAATTTGCCCAAAATTTCGAAAATTTAACCATACTGATTGTATTGTAACTTTTGTTTTAATGATGAAAATTTTTTTTTTCAGATGAAACAAACTGAAACTGTATTTTAAACCAGTGTGTAAGTATGCAAAATCTGTGCAAAATTACATTCTATTTAATAATATTGAAATTAAAAAGCAATTAGAACCTTATTTCTGGTATTAAATTTTAAATAAATTAAATTTCTTTTTTATGTATCTGTTCAAATTCATTTTGGCCTTAAAAATACCTTTTAAATATTTTGAATTCTTTATTTTCACATTTATTTTCATTTGAACATCAAGTTTAGACAAATTTGTCAAATAGTTATATTTAACGTAATCATCTGAATTTAGTGACACTAAAATAGAGAAATAGAGACTCTATTTTAATGACATTTAATAAAAAGTGAATACATTCTAAGACTTTTAACTATGTTAAAGCCGGATTTTTTTTTACATGGGTCAAATTTATTCTTTTTTAAGACATGTCATTAAAATTGAAATTACTTTTTTTTAAAACCAATGCTCATTTTTTAGTGACATGTCACTATAGAATTTTTTAAATATTAAAGCAGCGTTTCATTAAAATCAAACAATTATCAACAATTATTATTATTAACAATTATTATTATCATTTAAATCAAATAATATATATTCAGATTCAGACTTAATATACATTATTATTTAATAATATATATTAAGTCACAAAATTTTAAGTCAAATCAATGATATATTTTTGACTTGAGAAAAAAAATTTATTTTAAATCATTGACTTGACTTAAAATTTTGTGACTTAAAAACAAGTCTGAATAAATATTATTAATAATCTTTTCTTTTAATATTTGAATTTTTTTTTAGATTAACTATAAATGTTAAACTTGTTCTGTGAAATTTGATATCACCTGATGCAACATATGTAGCAGCCAAAATTTGTCTCTGAACTAACTGTTAAATTAAGCTCTGACTGACTTTCCAATGCATATGGTGATTTAAGGTGGTAGTAACTTTGCATTAGCTATTATCAAATTTCACCGGACGGATTTTTGACCGTAAAAAAATATTTATTTTAATTAAAAATGAATTTCTCATCTTTGAAAATTATTTTTCAAATAACCTAATTTTATAAATTTAAATTTTGGAAAAACATCTAATTTTTTAGTGATGTATACATTGTTTTAAATTTACCTTGATTGAGCTGAGTCAAATAAATTTGCTTATTAAAATTTGTTCTTCTATCACTATCGTTTGGCATTTCCAGATTGTTTTTAATTTCGTCAATCATCTCCTGATTTCCATTACCATGATGCTGCCTATGTTCAGTTAGATTACTTAACAAATCCATGTCTTCTTCATTAGTGTAGCTTTTTGACAAAGTGGACATACTGGACAAAGACTGCACGCCGAACTCGGACATAAGTCTCGGTAGTGGAAAATTCTTCGGGTCCCAACTATTCATTTTGTAATCATAGAAATGCACATCTCCATAATTCCAATCATAAGGATTTTTGGCTAACCAATTTTCTCTTTCGGATTCGACACCATTAGTTGGAGATGAACTCAAGTAAGGTCTGGACAGAGCTGGATCGTACTTTTCAACCAAAGGTCTGATTGTTTCTATATACAGCTTTCTATAGTCAGCAAAGTACTTTTCTTTTTCGTCTTTGATACCATACCAATCTGTAGAAATGGCAGCTTCGTTTTCATTGTTTCCTGCCCATATCAGAATAGAAGGGTGATGCCGTAGTCTGTTCACTTGATACTTAACTTCTCCTTGAACACTTTGTAAAAATTCCTCATTTGTCGGATAAGCAGCACAGGCGAACATAAAATCTTGCCAAATTAGAATGCCATAGTCGTTTGCCAGATCATAAAATTCGTCCAATTCGTAAATTCCACCACCCCAAATTCTTAGCACATTCATGTATGATTCTTTGGCCGAATCAAACAAATCAGTCAAATAGTCTTTGGTTATTCTCTCCTGGAATACGTCAGCCGGGATCCAATTACTACCCTAGATCAAAAATAAAAATAAATTACCCAAAAAAAAAAAAAAAAATTTATTTTACTTTTAGAAAAATGTCCACATTATTTATTTTAAAGTAAAAGGTTAAGCCATGCTCCGGCTTTTTAGATGGTGTTAATTCTTGAACTAGCTCGACACTTCTGAATGCAATTCTTTTAGTTCTTGTCAAAATTAGTCCATTCATGTCAACAATAATTTTAATTTCATACATTGGCTGATCACCATATCCATTAGGCCACCAAAGATCAACCGAATTTGAAAAATTAATCAAAATTTGTTTTTCTTCATTTGTTTCTTTTAGAGTTAAATCATTTGACTTTTCAAAATTTAGTTGTTCAATTTTAGTTGTGACCTTAACAGTTTGAGTAGTAGCCACAGCACGTTTTATCATGATCAACTCATCAATTGACCAATTTTTCAAATCATTTTTTTGTGTCGGATAGACCGAAACAGCAAATTCAAAATCAAAATTATTTATAAAGGTTAAATAAACTAGACCATTTACACCAATGTTTGGATAATTTGGACCCCAATCCCAAGAAAATGAGCACTGTTTTTTTCGCAGCATGTTTATTTGACAGTCTCCTTTTTGAACTACTGGAGGACATTCCGGTGGCATACGATACGGGTATGAGTTTGCAGCAGCCTTAGCTTGATTAACCGGAGATAAAAATTTTACTTCAAGAACATTTAGCTCATTGTTGCTCTTTAAAAAGGACTTAATATCTTCTATTCTATACTGTAAAAATTGATTGTTCGTTTTTTGAATAAGTTGATTGTTTAAATAGATAGATGCAATTGTATCTACTGATTCGAATGTCAAAGAGATGGCATTTGCATTGTTAACATCTTGCTCGTTGAGTCTAAATGATTGGGAAAATACCCAACCATCGTCCAGCGACAAATATCTCAAGTCAAGGTCGTTGTACCTGAATAGGGGGTCTTGAATTTTGCCACTTTGATACAAAACAGTGTGTATGGTGTTTGGAATTGTGACATTGCGAATTTCAGTTCTAAAATTTTGGTTTGAAACAACCCAATTATTGTTTAGTGTAAATTGAGTGGATGCGTTAATATTACAGCTGAATATTTTCAAAAAACTAGTTAAACTTAAAACGAAAAAAAGCTTCATTTTATTTTTGAAAAATTTGATTAAAAATTTTTCAATTTATAATAAACATAAATACCCTAGAAAGAGTTTTTTTATCTTAACTTTTTATATCATTTAAGATAAATCTAAAATTTTGAATTTATATTTATATTTGCAGAAAGGATAAAGTTTATTAGAACTAGATTTATTTTTTATTTTGTTCTAGAAAAAATTTAAACTTTTCAAACCTTTCAGCACGCCTTATATAAACATTATTAAAACATTTTATTTGTTTCAAAATTCTAAATAAGATATCGTTAAAATAAATTTTTTTTTTCATATCTTTATTTTTAAAAGTATCTAAATTTTATTTAATAATTTAATAAAATTTAATTTTGATTAGATTCTAGATTAGTTGCTATGTTGTTTTTTTTTAATTTAGTTTTTACCTTAAATTTAAAAATAAATTTCTTAGTCTTTTAAAAAATCATTTTCAATTTTATTTTGCATCAAATTTGAAAAAAAAAAACATTTTTTTCATGAATTTTTTAAATCTTAAAAATTGGATTAAAAATTCAAAAATCTTGAAAAAAAATAATTCAATTTTAAAATGATGCATACAAAAGAAGCTTTTCAGCGTTGTCCAATTATGAATAATTGTTAATGAAAGGGCCTAAAAAAGACAAGAAAGCTTTCTTTATTATAATTCAGGAAAAATTTTTTAAAAAAACATAACATTTCATTAAATTAATTTCAATCTTTGTACTTTTCTTCCCTTAAATGTGCTTATTTACATTTAAACGGCCTTTTTCAAATATTCTCCAAAAATAAAATAAAAATAAAACTTTAAGTTAGGCCCAATATATTATTGTAATAGTATTATTATAGTTGTAGTTATCTTTTATATTTAAAATAAATAAACAATTAAATAAAAAGAGTTCTCTTATTTATCCCTAATAATAGGATTACAGATTTGGTAGCAGCGATAAACTAGTTAAATTTTAAATTTTTTAAGTTATTGATTAACAAAAATAATCTAAGCTTGGGTAAACTACTTAAGAAAGCTTAGAGTTGAAAATGTTAAACGACAATATTTAGAAAATGGCAAGACCAACTAGAATGATTAAACGTCTTCCAGAAAATTTTGAAAAAGAAGGCTTAGAAACAGTTAAAAATTTAGCCAAAAGACTTGAGGAATATGCAATCTATCTAGAAGATGAAAGAAAAAAGGATGCTCAGATATTAAATGAAAAAAGAATGAATTAATCACATGTGAAAATGCTTAAAAAAAGCTAAAGATGAAAAATCTTAACTTATGAAAACAAATGAAAAGTTAAATTGAGAGAACAAATAAATACTGGCCAATTAGTCTCACTAGCGGTCTCGGAAAAGTTCTTGAAAGAGTTATTACAAGTAGGCTTTACAATTTTCTTGAAGACAAGAATCTTATCTGTAAGGAACAATCTGGTTTTAGACAGCACCAACGTACCTCTGACAATTTGGTATTCTTAACTCAAAAGGTTTCTGAGACTTTAGTAAGAAAGAAAAAATTATGTTCTCTCTTCTTCGACATCTCTCAAGCATTTGACAAGGTATGGCACAGTGGTCTAATCTACAAACTTACACAAATTGGAACCCCTCTCTACATTCTAGAGTGGGTTCTTAACTTTTTTAAAAAATCGAATTTTTTTTGTGAAAATAAATAATTTTGTCTCAGATTCAGGATCCATCGATACTAGGGTGCAGTCATCAGTCCTCTACTCTTTACTATTTTTATTAATAAAATACCCAAGCAAGATCAAAAAAACCAATCATACTCTTTGTTATTTGCCGATGACCTGGTGACCTTTTTATCTTCAAAAAATATGGCCACATCTTTAAAATTATAAATAACTATCTAAAAAATATGCAGCTCTGGCTACAAAAATGAAGGCTTAAAATGTGTCCAAAAAAATGTGCCTAAATTCTTTATTCTATATAGAAAAAAAATTGAAAAGGAAAATGAATTAAAATTAGTCACAAAAAAATTAGAAAATATTTCCAAAGAATTAGTGATTGAGAGAGGTAAATTAGAAAATATTGAAGATGAAAAAGTGTTAAAAGAACTGATGAATCAAGTCAAGTAATTAAAAAATTAGAAGATAAAATTCTTATATTGAACAAAAGTGTGTCAAATTTAACAAAAGAGAAATATTATTTACAAGGAGAATTAAAAAAGTATATTGTTTTAAACGAAAATTTAGAAGACACTACAAACAAACTTAAAGAAGAAAATGAAAATTTAATTTTCAGAGTTTCAGGAGTAGAAACAAAACTAAAATTTATGAAAAAGAAATGTCCTTTCTAAAATTTGATAAAGATTTAGATCCCTAATAATAGGATAACAAAAATGTCTTTAAAGATTATGATAATAGGAAAAATTAATTATTTTTGTATCAAAAAGTTATCTAATTTGTTTTTAAATTCGTTTTTAGATTTTGCATTTACGACCTCAATTGGCAACTCGTTTCACGCATTCACCACTTGATTTCTTAGAAAGTTCTCTCTAATCTTGATCTGTATCATTTGCTTTGTCAATCTTTTTTTGATTTTTATTTTATTTAATTTTTAATGTAGCTAGTTTCTCAATATTCACTGAAGCAGTTGTAAATATTGAATTAACAAATTTATCAGACTCTAATTTTGTTTTCTTGTTTCAGTTCATTAAAAAAATAAATAAATAAGTTGAAACCAAAACGGTCAACACCATTTTTGGCGGTCTAGTGGCCGATGAATAATTAAAATTTAACAAGTTTCATAATTTAAGAGCATGTTAAAATTTTATTCTTTAAATTATAAAAGATTAAAAAAATTTAATTTATATTTTTATTAAATTTAAAATTGATATCTTGATTATTTAAATAATATCATTGCCAATTAAATAAGAATTAAATTCTTTATCAATAAAAACAATTTTACCGCTTTTTAACATTTTAGTATATTTTTCATTTTTTAACTCGAAATGCTTGACAATGTTTAAATTTAGTCCATTCCAAACTTTGATCTCTCCGTCCCAGTCTTTGCTTACTAAATATTCATTTTTACATGAAAAAACTGAAATAATAGATGAAAAATAGCACTTTTTTTTTACTATTATAGTTAAATTTGAGTTCCAAATCAATAATTCACCTGATACTGATGAATCAGTTATAAAATATTTTTTATAGAATTTCTCAAATATTAACAAATTAGTTGAGTCCATTTTCACTTCATTTTCTATTTTTTCAGTATTCAAATTAAATAAAGCTAAATAGAAATATTTTTTTGATTGGTATGTAATGATAATAAAATTATCAAAAAATAAAGCTTTTTGAATCGGAAACTTCCAGTCTATGCTACATTGATTTTTAATTTGACCATTAAAATAATTCATTTTTGTTAGAAAAAATTCATCAGTTAAAATAAAGAGTTTATCTCCAACCAAATCTACCAGACGAATACCTTTTTTTATTAACTTAAAGTGATTTAAACATTTGCCATCTAGAAAAATTTTAGCATTATATTCATCGTCTATTGTTATTATTTCATTAGTATCCTCTTTATTAAATAGAAATTTAATTGAATTTTTGCCAGTTATTTCACTGATTCGACCACTTTGAGGTTCATAGATAACCAGATTTGATGGTTTAGCAAAAGATGTAGATACTATTTGGCCATTACTTAATTCCTCAAAGTATGCTAGTCCAAATTTACAGATAAATTTAGGCTGATCAGGTGATTTGCTTATATCAATTTCTAATTGAATCTCACTTTGGTTAAAAGTACCAAAAAATTCTGATATGTCCAAATCGAGTTCTTTTTCACTTTGATAAAAATTCAAATTTTTAAATATTACCATTTGTTGCAAATTTTTATCAAGATTTTTTGTTTTCAAATCTGTCAAAAATTCATTCAGAGCAATAAAATCATTTGGATCAATTTGGTTTTGATTTTTGATTTCATCACGGATTTTCTTGGTATCTATTTGATCCACGTCTAGTTTAATGATGTCTATAAATTTAAATTCATGTTGCTCAATTTGGCTTCTCAATGACTCATAATAATCATCAATTATTTTGGTAAAATGAGCCTTTAAAATTTCTCTTTTCAGATCGATTTTACTAGTCACACTTGATAAACAGTCTTTTAAGTAAGAACCAATGTTTTGTTTAATTGAATCGACATCGTCACACAAATTTAAAATAGACTGTCTTTTTTCATTGTAAACAATTTGGTTTAATTTTTTCTCATTCTTTCTAATGTGCAAACAATTTTCTTTATCAATTTGATGATCCTTGCACATAAAGCACTCAAAAGTGTTCTCCTGACAATTTATGTGGTCGTAGCATACCAAATAGCCACATGGAAGATTAAAAAGAAACAAATCATCTTGGTTAAAGTTACAATGCTCACAAATCATTTTTCCTTGGTTTAGATTAATGAATGCAAATTTTTTAGAAATTTTTCTTTTACTAAAAGTGTGTTATAAAAAAGAGGATTTTAAGCAAAAAGGGATTTTTTTTTTGAATATTTTTTCAATTTAAAAATATCATTTAAATTTAATTGATGGATTTGAGTTTATGGATCGCCAAAAAGTGATATTGGCTGTTTCAATGACCGCCTGCGAAAACATATATTCTAAAAAACTCCAAAAATGAAATTATTTTTTTTAAATAAAATTAAAAATTTTTATTTTTATTATAAAATTTGATTTACCAAGTCAAAAATTATAATTTTAATTTCTTGTAGTATTAAATCTTTTAAGAATTAAATTCGAAAATAAGGATTTAGTATTATTTTCTGTATTTAAGAATTTAATGCTAAATTCCTTAGTACTAAAATCATAGTATTAAATTCATTTAGTCTTAGAATACCAAATGATATATTTATTAATGGTTTATTAATTTAAAAAATAAAAACTTTTAGCAATTTTTAAGTTAATGATACAAGAAATTAGATCTTAGAGTTTGTTGGATTTTCATTATCTGAAATGATTTTTTCTGGTAAACTCTCCCATAGAGCTCTTTGAATAATTAAGTTTTCAGCATCGATTTTTTCTTGTACTATTGTCGAAACGTCAGGTATCCAGTGCATAATGGCAACCACTGAAAATACAACATGCTTAATTAAGAAAAAAAATTAATTTTAAATAGATAAAATATTTTATTTGAAAATTACTTCAAAAATTACCAAAAATATCAATCTTGCTGCCAGTATATGGTAAAAAATACTTGTATTTTCGTATGGAATTTCTGAATTGTATGCTTGTCTAAAATCTTTGTAACTTGTTATTTTAAATTTAAATTAAAAATAATATTTTTAGTTAAGATATTTACTAGCATTCTGTCTGAATTCCATTTAAATTAAAAGTGTCTACTGATAAAGTAAATTTCACGTAGCCTTTTAAATTGTTATGAGTTGGATCATTTTCATACAAGTATTTGTACACAAGTCTTGGAATAAAATCAGAAGTAAAGGCTAAAATCAATCCCTTTTTAAAAATATATTACTAAAATTCAATTAATTACATTTTTTAGTTTAAAATTAGCTGACATCCATTACATAGAATGCAATAAGAAATTAATAAAAATCTGTTGAGTAAATAATAGCAATAGTTAAGAAAATATAAATTATTTAATATTTGTAAATTTTCGTGAAGCCATTTTTAAGTTTTTATGGGTTTTTAAATATAACAAAACAAAAATTTTTTTTGAGATGGTCAAATTGAGTGTGAAATCTAACTCCATATTATCTAATGAAGGCAATAAAAAGCTTGAGAAAGAGATTTATTTATTTTATTTATTTATTTATTTAAAATAGTTTGAGAGTAAATCCCGGGAGCGTCCGTCGTTTTAACCCTCTTTTTTGAGTTTATTATAATAAAAAAAAAAATTTTTTTTGATGACAAAAGTGATTTAAATAATGTTGTCCAGAGGAGTTTTGAAACGTTTATATTTTATTCTATTATAATTGGTAATAAGCGAACATGACCTAAAATTTTTAGGCATCATCTCTTTTTTTTACAAAAAATTTTAACAACCTAAATAATAGGGATCAATACATAGTAAAAATGCTAAAGCATTTAAAGGAAAGTAACAGAATTTTAACACCTAACTTATATTTATTCTATTTATTTTACCTCTTTAAATTATTCATCAGATCGATTCTAAAAAATAGTTCGAAAAAAACCCAATACAGCCCATTCAGTCAAAATACGATATTAGAAATAATGACAGAGCAACTAGATTTATGACTGCTTGTGACTAAAAAATTACTCTGCTACATTTCATTAAAATAGAAAACCTATTGAAAATTCAATAAGACTCTTTTCGACAATTATTGCCCATTTAAAATAAAATAATTTACAATTTTTATTTTTTACATTTTATTTTTGGGATATTTAGTTCGATTACCACAAATTTTAAACAGAACACCCCCAATGTTATTTGAATAATCATAAAAGTAAAAAACAAAAAACTTTTTTTTAATTTTGACACTGAATTTTTTAATTTTTCCAAATTTATTTGGACAAGCTTAGGTCTAATGATCTTAGATAAATAATTTTATCTTTAAACTCTAAAAGCAAAGAACGGACTAAGCTCCATTACATTTACATTTTAAATTAATGTGTGTTTTTTATTTAATTTGGTTTTAATTTTTTTTTATGTATAATAATAATATTAAATGATGAATTTCATTTAATATTAATATTTGGAGAAAAAATTAAAATTTTGGGGTAACGATTTCAATGGTCTTTTACTTTTTGATTATTTTAATAAAATAGTGTTGGATAACTTGTGATGTTGTTGATGATCGGGTGTGAAAACAAACCTTTAATATTTTATTCTTTGATAGAGAAAATAATCAAGTATAAGAAAAATCATTTATTTTTAGAGAAAATTGAATTTTTCCCTAGCGGTCATCAAATCGGCCACCTCACACGCTACCCAACACTAATACAAAAAAATCAAAATAAATAATAAAAATATACATTAGTTATCACTGCCAAATATGTTATTGTTCTTAAAATTCGTTGCCACATACCTAAAAAAATTAATTATTTATATAATTTAAACCATTTTATTTTTAAATCTAATATTTACCAATATCTTGTGCTCTTTTTGGTAATGGTCTCTTATACTGAGTCAGAATTTTAAATGCATCAATTCTAATTTCAACAATATTGTTTATTAGGGAAAATAATGGTCCTAGTGGAAAAGCAACAGCGAAAATTGTTATAAATCCGTATTGTATTACTTCAAAATTTAGAGAGAAAAAAAATTAATCAAAATTTTTAAAGAAAAAAATTTATTCATTATAAAGAAAAGGAAAAAAACTTGCCCATTTCTAAATATTCAGCAAAAAGTGTCAAGTTAGTCCATGATATCAAATAGTAATCTTTTAGCCATTCTTGACCTTGGTAGTTTTTGCGCCACTTGTTTGATGAACTCAATTTTGTTAAACAATTTTGAATAATTCTTTACATATAATTTTAGGCAAAAAAAATTAATACTTCAATAGAAAATATTACGGATACAGGACTTCTTGAATATTGTTGAATATTTGCTTTCCAATCATTATTATTGCAAGCTGAATGCACAATTCAGACAAACAACCTGATTGATCACACTTTATGTTAAAATTTTAAACATTTTAAATAATTGAATTAATTCCAAATTTTTTTTTACTTTTTCTATTAGTTTTGATTCTTTGAATCTTTTATTTTTAGTAAAAATTTTAATAAAAAATAAAAAATTGGAAAAAAAATTTTAACTTTTACTTTCCCTTAAAAAAAGCTATGTAAAATATGGAAGCATAGTAATTCACAAATTCAAACAAATACATCTTGATTGTCAGAGCTTTTTCATATTTAGAATCAGTTGGATGTAATTCTATTTTTATTTTAAATATTTTGAGAATAATTTTAAAGTTAAATTAGCCTTACCGAAATCGTTTAGTTTAACTGCTAACCAAGAATCTGTTTAGTAAAACAATGAGAAATAAATTTATACATCCTGCAGATATTGATGTCGTAAGATTCACAATGTTAGGATCTGTATCTTTTGGAAACGCAAAAATAAAAGATAATCTATACAAAATAAACCCCATGACCAATGCTAGCACCAGAAACATCATTAATAAAATCATGGATACCGATAAGATGTATCTGTAAAATTTTGTAAAAAGTGGTACATAAAGCTCTTCCTCCTTAGAAAATAGTTAAATTTTAATTAGAAAATTAACGTTTATTTATTTTAATAACTTACTCCAGTGATCCTATTACGTTTGGTTTTTTTTACTTGATTTTCAAAATCTGGTCTCAAAGGCTCATTTTTTTTCTCAAAGTCAATCACATCCCACTCAAACTGAAGCTCATATTGTCTTCTATTCCAAAATTCGATGAACAAAACAGCCCATATAGACATAAAAATGGAATAAAAAACCGTCAATGGATTATCGACCATATATGATATTTTAGAATAAAGACATGAATCGCTCAATTTCCAGCTCTTACAGGTTAATTCATTATCGCAAATAGGACACATTGTGGTATTACCCATTATTCTATCGTCACATATTTCTTTTCTTAAATTATTTTTTTAGATTCTTTCAGTTAAAGAACAAATAAGGTGTTATTTAAGTCAAAGTTTAAGGGTATTGTGAATTTTTTTTTTTTTTTTTTTTTTTTTTTTTTTTAACGTTGTTCGCTCCTTGTGGGGCATAGGGGGGGGGGCCGGGGCGTGGGGCGGGCGGTTTTGGGGGAGGGCGCCGGGGGGCCCCC
>VANL01000750.1:0-24434 GCA_006352455.1 Brachionus sp. 'Tiscar'
AACCAAAGATTAAATTCAACGAATTGGTCAAAGAAATGGTTCACGCTGATATTGAACTAATGAAAAAAGACCCTCTTGCCTAGGAAAATGCTACCACAGTTATTTATTTTTAGAATTTTTTAAACTAAAAGGAATTTTAATAAATCTTTTTTTTTATTTATAAAATTTTCTTAAATATAATTTTGAATTCAGTGTTATTACTGAATAAATTATTCAAAATTTCTAACAAACTTTAATTTCAAAGATCTTTTTAAAAATTTATGTGTTCAAACTTCAAGCTCTGATAATCATAATTTTTTACTAATTAGTTAAATTAATTTAAAATTTTATCTAAAAATTAGCATTTATCTTAATTATAAATTTTTTTTTTTTATGTTTAGATATGCTGCACTTGCCAAGTGCAATTTTTTATGGTACCATGAGTACAATTATGGTATTCAGCAACAAATACCTTTTTTCTAAATGGAATTTCAACAGTCCAATTTTTTTAATTCTTATTCAAATGTTTTCCAATTTATTTTTAATATTTTTGTTCAATTATTCAGTCAGTTTTTCGAAAAATTTTCAAATCGATACCAATATCAAAAAGCTTTTCAAAGTTGATAACAAAAATGTCTATATTTCAAAAGTCTTTTACCTTCGCATTCTAATCGCCTTTTTCTATTCTTTACACTCAGTCTTGTCTCTTAAGGCCCTGAGTGGACTTAATATTCCAATTTACATAATGTTCAAACGATGCACTCCATTTGTAAATCTAGTCCTTTCAATATTTGTTTTTCAAAACACAGAAACAAAAAAACGACATTCTAAGAATATAATTGTCTCTATTTTAATGATGACAATCGGAGTAGTAGTTGCCAGTATTGGCGATCTAGAGTTTGACCTTTTCTCTTATTTGTACTGTGGATTCAGTGTAATAAGTCAAGCATTTTATTTGTCAACCATTCAAAAATATGGAGAATTAATCAAAACAAGCTCACTTCAAACTTTTTATGAATGTTCAATTTTGTCCATTCCAATACTTTTTGTATTTTTTTTGTTAACTGATGAGAGGACAGGATTTTTGCGCGAATTAAAGCCTATTGATGATCTAATCTATGATTTAGTTCTTATTTTGGTCATAATAAGTGGCTCACTGCTTTGTTTTTCGCAATTTTGGTGCACTCTAAAAAATAATGCAATCACGACTAGTGTTCTTGGAGTTCTAAAAAGTCTAATTCAAACCCTAATCGGAATTATGCTTTTTCAGTCGTGGGACAGCATTTCTAATCTTACCTATTTGGGTATTATCATCAATCTTATTTTTGGAACTTTGTATACTTACTTAAAGTATACGGAAAATGAAGGCTCATTAAACAAAACTCAAAGCAGAGAAAAACTCTTGGAAAATGAGGGTGATCGTTCCAATTGTTAAGATGTTAATTTTATTAAAATAAAATTTTATTATATTTTTATTGAATAAAATTTTTTATCTTATTATAATTGACCTAAATCTTAATTTTACAAGACCTTTAATGTCCCAAATTTTCATTATTGCTCCACCCTTTTATGTTATTTTCAAAGAACTAATCTTAAAATTAGCTTATTAGATTAGATTTATTATTTATCCATTACAAAACTCTTAAATTTAAAATTTGAATCAAATAACTTGAATGAAATAAGTAATTTTTAAGAAAAATGTGGAATCCTCTCAAGTATATTGTTCTTTTAAATCTTTTTTTTATAATAACTTGGCCTATAATTCAAAAGAAACGCTAAAGAAAAATTTCTCAAGAAACTTGAAAAATTCTTCCTTTTTGGATAAATCAAAATTTACTAAAACAAAATACATTTAAAAAATTAGTGCAACATACTTTGTTGCATCTTTTTTAGCTAAACTAAAAATTTTATTTTATTTTTTTTAGGTCAACAATATCAATAATCAATTTAAATTTTATTGTTGTTTTATATTTTGTCTTATATCTACATCAGAAAAATTATTTTAGGCAAAAAAGATGCAACAAAGTATGTTGCACTAATTTTCTAAATGTATTTTATTTTAGTAAATTTTGATTTATTAAAAAAAGAAGAAATTTTGTTCTTCAAATTCACAATATCCTTGAAATAAGATTAATAATTTCACTATTAAGAACATCATGGTAAAACTTCAAATTTAGCATTATTTAAATTTGGAAAAGTTTGACACTACTAACATTTCTTTGTTTATAAACATTTTAGAGTTAATAAAAAATAAAAATTAACACTAGAAGACCTGGGGACCTTTTATTGCCAATGACATGCTAAAATTAATTTTTTTTTACAATTAAAATTCATAAAAAATCTAGTTTAATTATTTTCATTCTTTTTTATCAATTTAAAATTACGTCTTAACGGTATATAAAAATTTAGCTCTTCTAGTGTTAAATAAATAAAAATGTATAATTATTCAGTATGATTTATTTAACTATTGATGAAATTTTGTATGTTCTATATTCAATTATTTTCTCCACAAACAAAAAACTGGCAACCACTCCAAAATTGTCATTATAAATTTTCATAATTGTTCAATCAATTCAAACAAATCACATCGTGGCAAAATTTCAGCAAAATAACTTTATGAGTTCAATGACTTTTACTAATTACATGTAAATGATGAGACATGTAGATGCAAATATTATACATGTATTAAATTGGGTTATTGTATTCACCACTTGGTCTTAATTAAGCTATTGGAAAACGACGAGTTTGCTAAATTATGTGGTAAATTGTTCTTTCTTTTAAATAGATTTTAATAGAGTTATAAATTAAAAATATTGGTCAGAAGCTATTTTTGTACAAAACTTTATAAATAATCTTTAGATAAATAATTTAACATATTAATTAAATTTTTTTTCCAAAATAAAAATTTTGATCAAATTTTAATTTTCAAATGGGATCAAAAGATTTTAAATGCGTAATTAAGTTTCATCGCAGATTTGTAAAATTTCAAAGATTTATTTTTAAACTTTTGAAAAAGGATTGTAATTTCTAAACAAATGCAAATGAAATTTGATCAAAAATTTTACTTAACCAATTTTTTTCAAAAAAAAATTTATCAATCAATTATTTGCTCAAAAATTTATTTTGAATTCGGCACAAAAATTTTTCGGTTTATGTTTTAGTTATTTGATTGTTTAGTTCTTTTTATTTTTTCATTTATTTAAAATATAATTTAGGCGGAGACTTAGTCTTTCCTTTCATGATTAATTTTTGAAATTAAATTTAAAAGATTTAAGAAACTTATCATGGAAAACATGAAAAAATAATCTAAAAATTAGGAGCTTTTTTTTAGAAAAAAGTCAAATGAGGTGCTGAATTTTATTGGTAAGTTTGTTTGTAATTAAATATGTCCTTATGAATTTTTTAATTGTATCTTTTTTTCTAGCATTTAATTCTTCCCAGTCACAAACATTTTCGAAAAAAAGACGAAATTTTACGAAAAAATTTAGACTTTTCGCAAAGTTTCGAATTCTATTCGAAAATTTTTTTATTTATTTTAAATAAACATTTTATTGTAATATTTTGTTTAAAATAATTACACAAAGGTTTTACAATATAATAAAACTATTGTTTTTAATCAGTTTGTTAGTTTAATTTTTATTAATATTCTATAAATTTTTAATATTTTTAAGATTATTTTAATTGATAATTTTAATTAATTTTTTATTAAATCATATAAGCCAATTATCTTTTTTAAAAAATATTTGTAATTTATTTAATTGTAAATTTTTGAATTCGTTTATAATTTAATTTTTCATTATTCATTCCTTTCTCTGTGTAGAGCTTAAGCTCCTTCAGATTCAAAATCCGAAATTTTTACTTCAAAAATTCGGCTTTTCAAAAAATATAATTTCTCACAATTAAGGATAATTGATTGTGAGAAATTATATAAATTATATAATTAATCATTTTCTCAAGTTTGAATTTGTTTTTTTTTTAAGAGAGAATTAATAATAATATAATCAATATAATTTTTAATTAAATTTTTTAAATTATTTTTAACTTTAATATTCATTTAAAACATTTATTTTTTCAAAATGAACTCGATCATGCCATTTAGTGGTTTTGGCCTTTAGCTTTTTTTGTCGTGTTGAATATTAACTAAAAAAATCGGTCTCTTTTTTA
Organism: Brachionus sp. 'Tiscar'; assembly: GCA_006352455.1. NCBI lineage: Eukaryota > Metazoa > Rotifera > Eurotatoria > Ploima > Brachionidae > Brachionus > Brachionus sp. 'Tiscar'. The sequence goes on from VANL01000750.1 coordinate 4,144, forward strand.
CTTTTTTTTTCAATATTCAAGTTCATGTAATATTGAAATAGCTCAATGAATTTTCATCAACTTTTTAGCCTTCAAAAAAATAGTAAATATACAAGAAAAATATGCCACCATGCTATCAAAATTTTTTGCATATTCTGTAACTAGAAAAATTCTAAATTAAATCTTGAACTTAATTTTCTTTTTTTTAATTAAATTTAAAGAGCATAAATTTTGGCTTTTACTAGGAATAGGTTATTATAAATATATAAATTACTCTAATTTCAATATTGTTGGTTTTAGAATGATCATGATAATAAAAAAACTTTTAGTCTTACTTACTAAAGCTTATTGGAATATTTTAAAATTATCTTTTTAATTTATAAATATGCAAAAAAAAGATTATTAATTAAAAAAAAAAAAAAGTATTTTAAAATTAATCCAAATAAAAATTTAGAATTTTTCTTAAAAAATTTTGAAAATTTGTATAAAATTTAAATTATTTTCTTAATTAAATATAAACGCTTAGATCCTTAGGTAAACAGGGTCACGTAGTATATCTTCTTTCATTTAACTAATTCACCTATTTGCAAACATAATTTGCAATTTAAAGCAAAAAAAAATGCAAATTATTCTCTATTAGGATTCGACTAAACACATAGAAAAAAAATTCCGTTTATTTATTTCTATATGATAGCAAAATAAATTATAACTTAAATTCAAGTGACATCATAGAATAAAAAAGTCATCTCAGCAAATAAAAAAAATCAATAAATATCTCTATTATGGGAAACTCGGATTCCAAATTGAATTTCCGCAAGGCAATAGTTCAATTGACATCTAAAAATCAGGTATTAATTTAAAAAATTGAATAAAATTCTTTTTTGAAATTAAAAAAAAGAGTATCGATTCGAATGACCAACAATTTTGGTCTCAATTTTGGACAGGCAATGTACCAAACATAAATGACATATACACATTAATACCGTCTTATGAAATTCGAGCACTTCGTGAAGAAGCTCCTACTAATTTAGCTAGCCTTTGCTGTAAACTAGTCGAAAAAATTCAACAAAGCTCTGACGGAGTCTTTCTTACAGAAAAAAATCAAATCTCAATACTAAACTGTGTCCGATTACTGACTCGAATCATTCCGTACATTTTTGAAGATACTGAATGGAGAGATTTCTTCTGGTCTGAGCAAAATAGTCAACCACCTTTGGGACAAATTTTACTTGATTCTTTAATTAGCCTTCTTTTTGTGCCTGACTTTACAGTACATGCTAATAAAAAAAATTTCAATGTAAGCCTAAAATTATTTTAATCAATTAATTTGAAAAAAAATTTCGTTTAGTCTGATGAGAGTAAAATAAAAACAATTGATAGCTGTGAGTACATTTGGGAGGCTGGAGTCGGATTTTCTCATTCACCACCTCAAAATTATGCCCATGATTTTAATCGAACTGAAATATTAAAACTTTTATTAACGTGTTTTTCAGAGTTTATTTATCATAGTCCCATAAGTAAATATGATCATTTTTTCCCTATTTTTTGGTTTCATTTTTTTAAATGACATTTTTTCTAGTCGAGTGTCATGTTCAGCCAAATTTGTGGATTATCTATTTTACTTCATTTAAAAATCAGTAAATAAATTTTAATCAGTCTTCGATATCAAATATTAAATTTTTTTTTATAATACTAATCTAATACTAATTAATTTTCGTTAGATTTGGATTATTTTTTCAAGTTTTTATAATAGCTGAAAAATTTAATCTTTTAGAAAAATAATTATTTTGACCCTAGAAGATATGGTGTAGTTTTGACACTTTTCTAATGCTTGTATCTTTGGAATAGCTCATTTAATTCATATGAATTTTTATTTAAATTGAAGGCTTAATTATCAGCCTGCTATGTTGATTAGAATTGAGCTATTCCAAAGATGCAAATAGTAGAAAAAGTTTAAAAATAACACCGGGACATTATTTTGTCAAAAAATATCAATGAATTTAAAAAAAAAATTAAAATTTTTTATTTGAAATTTAATTTTGTGCTTTAGAACCGTATTTCGTTTGTTCGATTATACTTTATCATAAGCTAAGACACTCTTTTGGACAGTGCCCCAAAGTACATATTGCCCATGTGATAACATTTTTAATTAACCAAACTTTGAAATTATTAATTTAGTGTGTTATAAAGACTTTATTTTAAGAAAAAAATATTAAAAAAATTAATTTATTTTAAAATTCAATTTTTTTATTAATAAAATTTCAAGTTTTGATGTGGTAATGTTTTTGTAGAATTTTGATAGAAAAATTTTAAAAAAATTTATAGGGTTAATAAATCTTCATTTCATTCACTATTAAATCGTTTTTTGGCTTAAATTTTTTTTTACTTTATTTTAAATAATTTACAAAAATAATACCTCATTACCGAACAAGGAAATACGGTATAAGATAATTTAGTTAATATATTTTTTTTCAAATATAAAAGACATGCTCTGCCTATTTTTACATCATTGTTGAACATAATTTTCTCATATGACCCGATTGGATATGGTCTGCCATACAACTATTTGATGTTTACTGACTCAAGAGAAAGCCTAGTCGAAGTAGCTTGTCAGCTTTTGTGCGTTCTGCTTGAGACCAACATCAGCTTAAATGGAGAGCGTTCAGAATTTGACGAAAAAGTCCATAGCAATGGTGACGATGACCCTAATTTGTCTTCACCGTCATCTACCAATACTAATCTCTTTATCAGCTATATTTCGCGTATACACCGCGACGAGGATTTTAGCTTTATCCTAAAAGGTTTTTGTCGCTTGCTTAATAATCCCATGGTTCAAACATTTTTGCCTGGTTCGTGTAAAAAAATCTCATTTTTTCAAGAGCTGCTAATTTTATTTTGGAAATTTTGCGATTTGAATAAAAAATTTATGTATTTTGTTTTGAAAAGCAGCGAGATATTGGATATTTTGGTACCAGTTTTGTACTTTTTGGTCGACGCGCGAGCTGATTCATGTAAGTTAACTTTATCAATAAAAAAATCAATTAATATTAATTTTTTTTTCTTTTTATTTTTACTAAATTTAATTAAAAATTTTTTTATTTATCTTTAAAAAAATTATCTTAAGCAAAAATTGGTTTGATCCATATAGGAGTTTTCATACTGCTGTTGCTCAGTGGAGAGAGAAATTTCGGGGTACGCTTGAACAAGCCGTATGTCAGTCGAGTACCCATGGACATTCCGGTCTTTTCGGGAACCCATGCAGACTTGCTGATCATTGCTTTCCACAAACTGATCACTAGCACTAATCATCGCTTGCAGCCTTTGTACGATTGTCTTTTAACAATAATTGTCAATGTGTCCCCATACATAAAGTCTCTTTGCATGGTCTCAAGCACAAAATTGATACATCTTCTAGAAGTGAATTAAATTTAAATGAAAAAAGCTTAAAAAAATTAAATTTTTTTTTTCCCCAGGCCTTTTCAAATGTGTCATTCTTGCTGGCTAATTCGAACAACTATTATTTGGTATTTTTCCTTCTGGAAATTCTAAACAACATGATTCAGTACCAGTTTGACGGAAATTTTAATCTTGTTTACACAATAATACGCAAGCGTCACATATTTTTTAATTTGTTGAATTTGCCGACTGACCAAGAGCAAATAGACCAGGTGCATGGAAAACAAACAAACAAATTAAAAGAAAAGGAGCCCAATTTGAAGAGTATGGAAGGAGCCATACCGGCCAAGGAGGCCGAGCCAGGTACTTTGAAAACTACACTGGCCGAGACTCCATCAGTGCTTAACATGACCGAGAAGACTCAGCCTATTCCGGTTGATCCGAAGAATTCAACCACCAAGGATGAAGATGATAATTTAAATTACAATTTTTTGATGGACAACGCCCCTGTGGTTTCCACATCTACAATAGGTGATTTGGACCTTAATCGATCTAGTGGTTCGGATATGAGTTACCGCCTGGACAAGGGACAATCACCGGCGAAAAGCGACCAAGAGTGGAGACCAAGTTGTGAGTGGGTTTCAAACTGGAAGGCTAAATTACCTTTACAAACTATTCTCAGATTATTGCAAGTATTGGTGCCACAAGTGGAAAAAATATGCATTGACAAAGGTCTTACTGATGAAAGTGAAATATTAAAATTTTTACAAAACGGAACTCTAGTCGGTCTATTGCCAGTTCCACATCCGATTCTCATACGCAAATACCAGCCTAATCTTGGCACTCTAATGTGGTTTAGAACTTATATGTGGGGTGTAATTTATTTGAGAAATTTGGACCCGCCAATATGGTACGATACTGATGTAAAACTTTTTGAAATTCAAAGAGTTTAATCATCAAATTGGCTATTGATAGGTTTACAGTCAAAATTTTCTACTAATGTTTAGTCACATGTTTTTTTTTTTTTTTGGATATCTTTAATTGATTTTTAGATTCGACTTTTTTTTTAGCTAATTATTATTTTAATAAAATTTTTAAAATTTATCACAAAATAAATTGCAAAAACATGAGAAATGTAAGAACAAAATAATGTAAGTACATGGCTTGAGAAAATTTTTCAAATCTAGGAACCATCTTTTTGACTTTTGCTTATGCTATGATAGTGGGAATTATCAAAAACTGCCAACCACCGATCATTTTTTGAAGAATTTGATAATCTTTAACACGACAGTATCAGTTTGGCTTTAAGACCTGGTTTTTAATTTTTATTCCATGAAAATAAGCATATTTTATAATAAAAAAAAATTTTAAATTTTTTGATTTTAGCAATCAGATTTCAAAAAAAATTTTAAAAAATGATAACTTTTATTTAACCAAATACAAATAGCGCCGAAAAAACTGCTTCGGTTTTTGAGTGTTAATAATTTATTTTTTTTATTAAACTGAAATCAAAAATTTAGTTAAGTATTTTTCATTCATCAAAATATAACTAGTTCATCTCTGTTGGAACATTTCTCATTCAAAAAGCTTATTAAAAACTAGTACAGAATCAAAAGACTATTAATTATTATTAAATAATTTAAAACTCTAAGTTACTTTTTAATTTAAAATGTGATTATTGATTTTATTTTTCTTAAGATGTTACATAACTTAATAACTGGTATTTAAAAACTGATTAAGTCAAAATACCTATTTGATTAAAATATTCAAAAAATATTCTTAATTTTTATTTCTGTAATCCAATTAAAGTGTTTCCAAGCAACGTTCTTAAAAAGCTTATATTTTTTTTAAATTTAATTCAAAAGCAAGCTTAAAATAATAGGCAAGTCTTAGATTTTAACATGTCGCGATCAGCTGGAACATTGGTTACCACATATAATGCAACTTACAGCGCTCCATCCATGCTTCCTGGGTAATCTAAATGAATATTTAAGAGTTCATTTAAAATGAGAATAACTTTAGTTATGGTGGTCATGTTCCAACGACCAATTTTCAGTATGGAGAGACCTATGGTCATGCTACACAAAAATATTTCAATGATTACAGAAACGAAGTTTTAAACTCGTCAAAAAGCTTGTATTCAAGAGGCGGTTATTTTCCTACCTCTAACTCGAACAATCCAGAATTGGCTGTAAGCAATCGTAGAATATCCAGAGATAAGCGTCTTTTTCGCGCAAATTACGAGCTAAATAATTATCACTTTGATCGAACCAAAGAACTGAGTGATTTTTATGATGTAAAAATATTTTTTTTCTAATAAAAAAATATTTAAAGTTGCATTTTTTTTCAGAGAAGTCAACAGCACAGATTTCAGTATTCAGATAGAACAGGAGAGCTTCATCCGGTCAAGCACTTTAAGCTTCCTATGAGCAATGACAAAATGAACGAGTCATTTTTGCCTTAGTACTTTATTAAAATTAAAATTTTCAAATTATTATTTTTGTTCTATTTTAAGCACCTCAATGATGCTTAGACACAAATCGGAAATAAATATTCCTTATAGCAAGAATTTTATGAGACCAAAAGGTGTCAAGACTTTTGATGAATATAAACTATTTAATTAAATATTTCAGACAAATAAGAAAAAAAATTACTAAATTTTTTTTTATTGAATAAAATTTTTCCTAAAGCTTGATTCTATAATATATTTATCATAATTAAAAAAAATTTGAAAAAAAAATTAAATGAATAGTGGGAAAAAATGCCAAATATTTTTTCTAAATCAAAATTATGACCCCGATATGGATCTTTCAAGAAAAGATTTTTACTCACAATATATACCTGGTGAAGCGAGACATGGTGACATGATAGTTTGTGGTCAAAAAGATTTAAGATCAATGAATATTTTCTATTTAAATGAGGAGCCAAAAAAATTGATTCAAAAAGATCCAACAGGATCTGGATATACTTGTGTGCCATTGGAGATAACCAGAAAAATTTTAGATCCAATTCAATTTTATGAAAGTTCATTTGAGTTTGATGACTATCGAGAAATTGACTTCTACGGCATTGAAATCGATCCGATCGTACATGTTAACTTAATTAAAAATCTCACTAATGGTCGATCAGTTGAAAGACATAAGGAATTGTGCTTTTTTTTTGATGATAATGAATGGGAATATGGAAAAGGTAGAATCTTTTTTATTATTTGAGATAAATTTTGATTATGTTTTTTTTTTAAGGTATATTTGTTTATTATGAACAAGAAGATAAGTTTATAAAGCTTAAACCATCAATTGATCAAAAATATTTAGATTAATAAAATTTTCTTCTAATCACTAATTATCTTAATATTATAAAAAAATTACATTTTGTTTTAAAATTGACACGTATCCTGAAACATAAACAATTCATCAATCATTAAAAAAAAGAAATCAACTAAATTTTTTAACAATGCCAAAATCCCACCAAAAAAAGAAGATGTAAACTCAATCACATTTGAAAAATTTGCACTATAAATTTAAACGCTAAAAATAAATAATCCTAGTAAAAAAAAATGAATTTTAAATTTCTTGTCTTGTTGTCTTTAATCTATGTAGTCAAGTCGCAAAATTCGACTTGTCAGCAAAGTTCTTTGGACATTATTATGGTCATTGACTCATCAGGAAGTGTTGGTGCAGCAAATTTCGAATTGGCTAAAAATGCATGTGCAAAGATGGCAGAAAATTTAAATATTGGACCAACTAAAGTAAAAGTTGGAGTAATTGTTTATTCATGTACTTATCAAAAAATTTAAATATATCAATTTAATCTTATTTCTATACAAAAATAATTTAAATAGCTACAGCAACTATGATTTCCAGTTTGATTGATACAGATCAAAACAAGGCTAATTTAATCAATAAAATTAAAAGCTTGCCATATTCTGGTGGAGGAACAGCTACAGGTTAATGAAATTTAATTGAGATTTAAAGAAAATTAATTTGTATTGTAGGCGATGCATTAAATATGGCAAATTTATTATTTAATAAATTTGGTCGAACATTGACTCCTCGAGTGGTAGTTTTGTTTACTGATGGTTATAGCAATGCTGGAACCCACAATGTTTATACCACTGCAGAAATTCTAAAAAATGGAAAGGTGTCCATTTTTTCTATTGGTATCGGATCAGGTATCAACAGGGTTGAATTAGAGAAAATTGCTGATAAACCATATTCTAAATATGTTAAAATGGTCAATGACTATTCACTATTATATCAAGAAATAAATGAAATCACAAAATTTACTTGTGAAGTGCCAGCTTTCATCGATGTTAATAAGAAAGCTGATCTAAAAACAGAAAAAAATGAAGTTAGAAATCTTCAAGTTGATCCTTCAAAAATTTCAAGTTCTGCAAGTATTATTGAACTTGAAATTACTGATATAAAAGGTTCATATAAAATATTTTAAATAATTTTTAAAAAATTTGAAATATGAAATTGTAAGGTCACACTGAGCAAACAGTTGATTGGCTTTTTAATAATTCAAAATCAACTATAAATTTAGCTTCCATTAAAAGTTCAAGGAAATTGAATAGATATGGTAGATCTGTATGGACTTATTGGTATCCGATTAATCCTAATGTTGAGAGAATGTATATAAAAATGGTTGGAACTGAAGATGAAAATACCGCAGAAATATTACTATCAACTTTTTGATTTTAATTAATTGATAATTTTAGTTTTAAAAATTTTTTGTTTTCCAAAATAAATATTAGCATTTGAATTTTAATTGTTTTCAATTATGAGAACTAACTTGGAACTAATGATCAAAAAAATTAAGTAAAATTTACCTTAAATCCTTTAAAAGACATTTTCAGCAGTTATGTAAAGGCTACAAATTAATTTAATAGAAAATTTATTGAATCAAGTAGTAAAATTGTAAATAAAAAGAAGTCAATTTAATTATTTCGTAGATAAACAAATATTATAATAGCAAAATTAAAAACAAAAAATTTTAGCACTTAAGCAAAAAAAAAACTTTATTTATATATATTAATATTTATTAATATTTATTTTTTATACTTAATTCTGTCTAGCATGTAATTTAATGTCTTGAAACCCGTAATCATTTTATTTTTTCCTGGATAAAAAAATTCAATACTTGTAATTTTTTTATATATTTTAATTCTATTCTTAAAATAAGTAAAAATTCTGACTTGTTTTTCTTAAGTTTTTTTAACAAGTCAGGACTTGTTACTTTTAAAAAATTATTTTCAAGTCCAAGTCATTCTTTGACTTGTTAAGACTTTTTTTCCTGACTTTTATACAAGTCTGAATAAAATTTATCTTGATTTAAGCTGGCCCATTGCCTCCTGGATTGCAATTGCATCAGTTCTTGGCTCTATTTTGCCAAGTTCTTAAAAAATTCTCTCCTGCAGCAAAGCCAAGTCTTTTCGGTCATTACATGCTAGACAGAATGTAGCACAATTTCAATACTTTATTTTTGTTTATTATTTTTTAATAAAATTTTTCTTTATTTCACAGTTTATTGAATTTTTTCTTAATTTCAATTTAATTCAATTATTTTAAAATTTAATAAAATATAGTTCAAAATAGTCAATTTTTTGATAAATAAAATATATAAAAAAATTATAAGTTTTAAATTTTTTTATTCAGGAAAAAATAATGATCGTGATCGTTATAATTCAAGTGATCGCACTATTTCGCGAGCAGAATTTTTGTTCGCCAAAATGATCGACTATTTGATCCTAAAAACCGTTCGCCAAATGAACCGGTTAGGTCGGCTCGTGTCCAACACTATAAATTTACTACTCGATTAAATAGCAGCCGTTATTTAAAATAGGCATAGACATAATCATCAAGAAAAGTTGAAGTTTTTCAATTGGTATTTTTACAATAAGATCGATAAATTAAACTGGTCGAAAATATTTGAATGATCTTAACAAAAAAAATATTTTTGTTCCTGAAACAATAAACTTATGTGGAATTTAACACTAGAAAACCCTGCTGGTTTCAAGAATAATAAATAAAATTTATTTAAAAATTAAAGATTTTTTTAAATTTTTACAATTTTATTTCTTAATAATTTAGATCTTTTAGATTATATTCAAGTTTAAATTTTTCAAAAAGGGATCTAAAAAACCCCTCGGGATTTCTAGTGTTAAAAAAAAAATGTAAAAAAAATAGACTTTTTAAGAAAAATTTGAGCTACAATTTAAGGAAAAGTGGTAACCAAATTATTACCCAGTCGAATCCTATTTTCTATTTTAAAAGAATAAAAGGCATTTAAAACAGGTAATGGAGAAAAAACATTTGGATTTTTGTATACATGATAAATAAAAAGCTTTGTTATCAAAACATCGATGTTGAAATATAAACATAATATTCAAGCTATTAATTTACAATTATATAAATTTTATCAACTATAAATAATGATCGGAAAAAATAATGATCGCACTATTTGGCGAGAATTTTTGTTCGCCAAAATGATTGACCATTTTATCGTAAAAACCGTTCGCCAAATGAACCGGTTAGGTCTGCTCGCGTCCAACAATATAAATTTAATACTCGATTAAATAGCAGCCGTTATGTAAAATAGGCATAGACATCATCATCAAGAAAAGTTGGAGTTTTACAATTGGTATTTTTACATTAAGATCGATAAATTAAACTGATCGAAAATATTTTGTATGATCTTTACAAAAAAAATATTTTTGTTCCTGAAACAATAAACTTATGTGGAATTTAACACTAGAAAGCCCTGCTGATTAATTACAAAAATTTCAAATTTAAATTTCAAGAATAATAAATAAAATTTATTAAAAAATTAAAGATTTTTTTTAATTTTTACAATTTTATTTTTAGTTTCTTTGGGTAATTTCTTAAAAATTTAGATCTTTAAGATTATATTCAAGTTTAAATTTTTCAAAAAGGGATCTAAAAAACCTCTCGGGATTTCTAGTGTTAAAAAAAAATGCAAAAAAAATAGACTTTTTAAGAAAAATTTAAGCTACAATTTAAGGAAAAGTGGTAACCAAATTATTACCCAGTCGAATCCTATTTTCTATTTTAAAAGAATAAAAGGCATTTAAAACAGGTAATGGAGAAAAAACATTTGGATTTTTGTATACATGATAAATAAAAAGCTTTGTTATCAAAACATCGATGTTGAAATATAAACATAATATTCAAGCTATTAATTTACAATTATATAAATTTTATCAATATTGACTTGGTAAAAAATTATAAAAATTAATTAATTTTTTTTTTATTTCCAAAAAAATAATTAATTTTTACTCTATTTTTTAAAAAATCTCAATTTTAAATATTAAAAATTTTATTTAAATTAAATAAATGAAGTGTTATTGCACTTAGCATAATCAGTCGACTATGCTAAAGGTACTAGCCAATTGATTAACTTTGAAATTGAAAAAATTGGTGATCACTTCAAACATCTTTATTTCTTAAAATAATATTAAAATTATAATTTATTTTTTAATGATATTTTGAGTATATCATTAATTTCAAATTCATTTCTAAAAAGCTAAAAATTGAATATTAAGAGCATTCTTTTATACAAAACGATTTATCTTTTTCTTACTTTTAATCCTGTCGAACAAAATTCTCACACGATTCTAGCCTGTCTTTAGAGCTAATTTCTTCTTGTCTCTAAATGAGTTTCATTTCTTTAAATTATTTTACTCCATGTTATCTTTGGACTTGCTGTCAACTTCCAACATACGGGGCATGCTAGCAAGGTAAATTCAATATTAGAATAATTAAAGACTTTTTGAAAAATCAAGGAATTTTAAGTAATGACTTGAATTCTTAAAAATTTAGAATTTTAAGTTTGATTTTAATTTTAAAATAATTTGCTAAAACTATAAAATTTATTCAGATTAAAATAATAATTTGAGGTATATCAGAATTATTTAATAGAAAAAAAATAGAATATAAATTAGATAAAATGAACTATTCGATTTTTTTTATCCAATATTGAAATGCTCTGATCCGAAAAAGCATGAAAATAATCGATTTCCTCAATACGTTTAGCATCTACTCTTTTTTGTACTAGAAGAATTCCGTCTAAATTATAAACATTTAGCTTGAGATTTTTTCTATTCAAAACATAAATCAAATCATTTGAATCTGTTTGTATAAGGCAATATTCTCTGTTAAATTCAATTTCAAACGATCTGACCACTCTTCCAGTTCGTTCACTAATCAACTTTATCTTTGCTCTTTCCAAATCCAAACAAAATAATCTGTCATTTTGTGCCTGTATTAAAAAGTAATTTTTGGGAATGTAAAACCCCTTAGATCGGTCACTAGTCTGAACTGAATAAGTATTTAACAACTTAAAGTTGAAGTCATACTTGTCTATTTGATTGTTTTGTCTAATCAAATAGACAAATTTGTCACACATCAAAATATTCTGAGGTGTATGTCCTAGGCCCTTGGTTTTGAATAAAGTTAAATTTTCATCATAAAGCTTCAAATAGTCTTGGCTTTCATTGAATTTATTTGAAATAAGTACTAAAAAATATTTATTAAAATTGTTAGTGACTACTTTTTTGAGCCTAAAGGCGCCGATTGACTCGCTAATTTTGCGCACTATTTTGCCATCTTCAACTAGATCTATGTTAAGTGTAAACTGAAAATTATCATGTAGACCCTCTTCGACAGCTTTTATGAGAGTAGAATCGGGAAAAAAGGCCAAAATTATATTTTTACAATTAAAAGGAATTTTGTATTCAAATGAAGGAAATTTTTTAAAATCAATTATAGACGAAGTCAAAAATCCAGAATTGGAAATTAATTTTTTTCCATCATTAACACTGTCCAATTTACCTAGAAAAGAATTTAGATCCATTTTTAGATTCGACTTGACAAAACGAATATCCGGCTTTCCTGTGTTTTTCTTAAAACTATCAACTCTTCTAAATGCTTGTTCAATAGCTTCGTATAGTTTGTACGGATCTTGACGTTTGGCTATGTTGAATGCTGGTATGCTGTCCAAAGGCATTAGAGTGTTTATTTTATGCTCGTTTAATTGTCTTTTAAGAGAGTCACGTGATTTATTCAATTCATCGATTAATTTTTCAGTCCTGGCATCAATTTCATTTTCAATGGCCAAGTATTGCTGATCAACGTGATAATGACATTTTTGAATATTCTCATCTAGTGTGTCAATTTTTTTCCTCAATTCATTTAATTGTTCGTCAGACAATGGCTCTGATTCTTTGTCCAAAAGATTGAGTATAAATTTATTGGTTGGAAAAGGCTCTGAATGTTCGCTTTCGCAAAATACACATTTTTCGTTCGATTTGCAGCATTCAGCACAAATTGAATTTCCACAGGGCAGTACTTTGGGTACTTTTGATCTGGTGTCAAACTTCGATAGACAATGTGAGCAACTAGGAGTTTTAGTCATTTTTAAAATTTTTATTTTTTATTGAGAAAATAAATGTAATGTTTTAAATAACTATTTTAATTCTCATGTTGTCATGGTGTTTTTCTTTTAGTTTATTTGCTATTAAACACGTAATATGTAACATTATGAATTTTCTGGGGCTATAGACTCATTTTACAAAATGAAAACTTAAGCGAGATTTGTTTAAAGATCAGCTTTGAACGGGAATCGATATTGCAATTAGAAGAGAGCGATATTTTTAAGATTTTTTTTGTTGCGTAATAGTTTAACATTAACTACAGTGGCAGTGTTACTGAGCTAGTCAAATATGAAATTGTTTTTCAAACATTTAATAAATCACTTTTGAAAAAAAAGTTGTTTTTTTTCTTCAGATTGTTTGCATTTAAAGCTAACTAGTTATTAAAATGGTTTTAAGTCAATAATTTGAAATTTTTTTTTTTGTTTTTCTTTAAAAAAATTAAGAACAAATTTCTTAAGCAAATGTTCTAGAGCATGCTCTGGAACCTCTGAACTCTAATGGATGTTCTACAACTTTCATTAGCGTGTTCTAGATTTGCTTAAGCTGACCTGCACTCGAACTACTTAATCAATCTCTCTTTTTTAGAAACAAAATAATAAATAAATTTATATAAAATAATAAATTGAAAAAAATTTTTTAACATAATTTTTAGAACTCGGCCATTAAGTCTAAATTTAATAGTTACTTTAAATTTTATTGATGTTTGATTTTTTATATTTTATTTTACTTTAAAAAATTATTTTATGTAAAAAAGTTTGTTGCACTAAGTTGCTGTATATTTTTTGAATAAATTATATTTTAGTAAATTTTGATTTATGAAAATCAGCTGCTAAAGCTCAATTAAATGGCGTTGATGGAAAGATCAGAAACTCTTGATCTTAGGTGTCGCAGCATCAACTATTGCTACTACTATTACTACTACCACTACTAAAACAATAACACAATATTACAATTAAAAAAATAAAATTTTGATTTAAGAATAGAATAAGTCTGATGTAAATTTAACTTTCAAACCTTTTTTGAAATAAATTGATTCTAAAAATAAAATAACAATTAGCTTATATAATAAATAAGACAAAGCGTATATGTTAAAAACAAAGTCATTCAGACGATTTTCTTTGACCAACTTATTTTAAAAAATTAAAAAAAAAAAGTAAAATGTAATTAAAAATATTTATTAAATAAAAAAATATTTTTTCTAAATTTTAGATTCACATTTTTTTTTAAAGCAGGTTAAATTAAAATATTAGAAAAATAGGTATTGTGAATTTTGGAAACAAAAAGAATAAAAATTCTTCCTTTTTTGATAAATCAAAATTTACTAAAATAAAATATATTTAAAAAAATAGTGCAACAAACTTTGTTCCATCTTTTTTACCTAAGATTGTTTTTCTAATGTAAATAATAGACAAAAAATAAAGCATTAATTAGATTTAAATTGATTATTGATTTGGTAAATCTAAAAAAAACAAAATAAATTTTTTATTTTTGGTAAAAAAGATCCAACAAAGTTTGTTGCCCTTCGCTGCAGTATTTTTTTGAATGTATTTTATTTTAGAATTTTTGTTCTTTTTGTTTCTAAAATTCACAATGCTAGAAAAATATCAAAGAAATGTTTATAAAATTTTGATTATTAAGTCACATAATAGTTAAAACTAACGTATTTTTATTAAGATATTATTAACATGCCGTATGAGGCTGACAAAATTAGGACTGACTAAGCTGAGTGAAAGAATAGTGAGAGGGGACTTAATTGAAATGTACAAATTAGTGAATGGAATAGAAAAGCTAAGCTTGGTCAAGAATCTAATGAATAAATCAGAAAACAAGGGACCAGCCGGGGCGGTAAGAGGAAATGGCATCAGAATCCAGAGAGAGAGTTTCCCAGCTCAAATTAGAAACGATTTTGCGGCTGCAGTAAGTGCCAGACATGTATTTTTCTCAAATAGAGTAGTTCCGCATTGGAATAAGTTGCCAGAAAATGTGGTGAAATCCAAGTCAACCGCTAATTTTAAAATAGCTCTAGATAAGTTCAATGGAATCGGCTGCTACAGCTCTACACGGCCTATTGGCGGTGATGGGCTCAGACAATCTACATGTTAGGTGTCGCAGCAAGCTACTACTACTACTACTACTACTACATATTAGGAGAAAAGATTTTTTTTTAATCTTTAAATATTCAAAAGATTAAAGAAATAGTTATTAAATTTTGAAGTAAAGTCTTCAATAAGTATTTAATTGTTAATTGACTGGGAACCTTTTCAAGTATTTGCTTATTATTTTCAATCTTAATAGATAAATTTTTGACTATAATTATCAATTAAATTAAACAAAAAAAATGGAAAAAAATTTTTTTATAAGAGTGAAACATTTTATTTAAATGAGTCTAAGCAAAGTTACAGCTCGCCTCAATTTCCAATACTTGTGTACTAAGAACCCGTTTAAAGTTTAAAAAATAGAATATTTAAAAAAAAATATTAATGCAAATTCAAATTAAGAATTATTATAATAAAAATACATTCATGGATGAAGATGTCGCTTTATTTCAATCAAGTTGAAGCACTAACATTTGTATTTAAATTGAGAACTGAATTTAAATAAATGTTCTGAACTATAACAAAGCATACTTACCTGGCGCAATTGTACAGGCGATCAAGAACTCCTTACGATCCAACTGAGATTTGCCCATTGCACAACTGGGTTAGTTGACGTTGGCGATTTCCACAAATGATGGAAACTCGGGCGCACAATTTGTGAGAGTGGGACTGCGTTCGCGCTGTCCCGAATAAATAAAAATTAAAAGAAAAAATTTCTATCATCTTTTTATAATTTTTCTTTATCTCATTACTCACTAATAATCACTTATTTTACAAAAAATTTTATTGTAAAAAGATGTCTATTTAAGCCATAAAGTTAATGAAAAAAATCTTTATTTTAGTTTGTATTTTAATCTTTAAATAAAAGTTCTTTTTAACCATAAAGCATACTTACTTGGCGTTAATGCTACGGCGATCAAGAACACCGTGCATTCGGGACGGAGGCTTAGTCATTGCACCACTGACTGGCTGAAGCTTGCGATTTCCTCAAATGAGGAAACTCGAGCGCACAATTTATGAGAGTGGGACTGCGTTCGCGCTGTCCCGAATAAACAAATATAAAAGAAATTTGCTTGTATCTTTTTCACAAGAAATAAATTTTTGAATTCTCTTTGAGATAGTAAAACAAACCATTTCTTTTTTTTTTTGATGATCTATATTTTGTTAACACTCAAAAATCCGATGCCTTTTTTCGGCGTTTAATTTTCATCTTTTTAGTTAAATAAATTTTAATAATATTTTTAAATTTTTTTCAAAACCCAAATGGTCCAAAAAACTCCGTCAAAAACCGTTTTTTGAGTGTAAAAGTTTAATAATTTAATTTTTTTTTCGCGAATGTTAAAAAATAAATTCTGTTACCAGGGGTCCATAAATAACTAACCCTTAAAAAATTTGTATTTCTTTCAGTCCTAGATATTCAATTATAAAATTATAATATTTTTAAAATTATATTTATTCTTAAAGAGCATAAAATTTTCTAAATATATTTTTATTTAAAAAAAAGGTGTTTCAATTTTATTTATTGAAAAATATCTAAAAACAACGCTTTTTTTTATTTGAATTCTGTTTAGTCCTGCGAATCACTTGAGACAAAATTTTTTTTTAAAAATAAACACAGCAAATTTCTGAATAAATCTAAAGTATTGGTAGTTTTTATATTTTTTTTTTAATCTTATATAAATAAGCCTTTAAAAATACCGTGATTTTATTTAAGTTTTAAATATTCAATTCCCATATATTCAGCCAACTTCTTCTTTAACACTCTGATCTCAGAGTGGTTTTCGTTGTTTTATTTTACTTATTTTCTTTATTTTTAGCTAAAAAAATTTAATTATTTTTGAAAATCTTATTTCAATTAGAAATCAAAAATCTAAATTTATTAAAATCAATTAATATTTATATCATGCATTTTCTTCAAATGATATTTGATTAAAGTCAATTTTTCTTAAGTCTTAATAAAATTTTTAAGACAAAATCTCTAGCAAATAAGCAAAAATTTTATTTTAAATTTTATTTTTTGAAAAAAAAAATATAATAAATTTAGCCTGATTATAAAAAAATTTTTTTTTGTAAAATTTTTTTTAATTTAATGAAAAAAAAATCATCATTAAAATAAATAAAATATCTTAATATTAAAATCCCTTTCAATGACTTAAAGAGCTGATTTTCTATGAGTATAGTTAGTTTAATTTACAAAGCAGCCTGTCTTAATTCTTCATAACTGATAACACCATCGCCATTAGAGTCAAGCGAATTGAAATAAGCTCTCAATTCGGCATCATTTACTGGTTTCTCAGTGCTGGCATTGACATCATTGGCAATCGATTGAGCCTCATTGACGTTAATCAAATTAGCCGAGTCGCTTGAAGTGATCAAGCCGAAAGGACTTGCCGATGAGCTGAACGCAGCAGAATCATAACTAACTCCCATATTGTTCAAATAGCTTCTGTACTCACTAAGACCATTTCTTTCCAAATCTACGAGTCTAAGAGCTTCGACTTCACCCTCTAATTCAGGGAGACCCAGTTCACGGTGACTATCGGTTACAGTTACGGCCTCCGGAGCTCCGATGCGCACAGCAGCGTCTCTAAACTCATCATGTCTCATTAATTCAGAACCGTATCTTCTAGTATACTCTTCAGGATCAGCCAATTGAGTTCCCAAATTTTTATATTCGCGAGTAACTTCTACTTCTGGAGCTTCCCATTGTATGACCAAATTTCTTGGATTTGGCAAAACACAGTCCGGCTCAGCGGGATGGAATACAACTCTTCTTTTTTGTTGTTTGAATGGAAGCCATTTTTCGACAAAAATTTGTTGAGGTTTTGGTGGTATAGGTGGCAAGCGCTCTACGACCACTTTTCTAGCCGGAGGTGGTAAAACTCTGCCAGGTACAAGAACAGTAGTGTCTGGAATTCTTGGTGGAAGAGGTGGTGGGGCCTCGCGCAAAATAAGTGGTGCTGGGTCGGCAGGTTTAGGTGGTGCTTGTCGCACGATTAGAGGTGGAGCAGGTGCTATTTGACGATTAGGCAATTGTCTAACCACAATGTCACCGTGTTTCGGTGGTAGAGGTGGCTCCAAAAAGCGAATAGCCACATCTTGTCTGTAGCGGACCTTGTCGGTCGGTTTCTTGCGTATTATTTCAGGATTGGGGTCATTGTTCAATTTGTACTGGTCCAAGGAGATGGGTGGCAAGAATTTACAACCACTTCGGCCTTCTTGACCAGTGCTGGCTAGGTTTAATGCACTTGAGCTCAATGTCACTCGGTTTTGTTGTCCAGCATTTGGCAAGTAAGTCTGGCTTAGAGTGTGGTAATTGTCGTTTTGGTTAAGATTAAGTGCCGAGTAGCTTCGGCGCAAAGCATTGTCGACAATATTGTCTATAGAATTAGAGCCGTATGTCTGATAGATTGGGCCCGATGAAAAGCTAAAGGCTGATGCGCCGCTAGTGCTCATTTTAGAACTAAGAAAATAAATTTAGTATTGATTAGATAATGGAAATTTTCAAGTCAAGCAATAGGTATTTATATTGAGTCTCAAATGGCAAGCAACATTTTATTGATTCTATCACAGAACGAGAACAAGAAAAAAAACATGGTATTCATGGAATTTTAATTCTATTCAGCTTGATGTCGACAATCATGATGAATCTTGGTAAAAGAAAAAAATTTATTCATTTGATTTATAAACAAAAATTTTTAATTTCAATTATTAAATAATGTTTATTTTTTTTTTCTCATAAATCAGCCTCCCTCCTTTTTTTCCTACCCCCTCTACTGCGACCATTTTCTCACTCATCTGATTGTTTCGATCAGGTATTTTAATTTTAAAATTTCTCCTATCCAAATATTTTAAAACATTTATCTATTGTTTTAAGAAAATTAGAAGCGCTTTCGTTTAAAACAAAGTGCTTTAAGCAAATTTTTTTTTTCTCCACAAAAATCGTTTCAGTTTCTTTTAACAAGCAAAAAAAAAAAATTTCATTTCATTTGGTTTTAAATTGTTTTGTTGGACTAACAAGTTATTTTCAATTGTTAAATTTGATTTTTTTTTATTAATAATCATGCTTGATTAGAGATAAAAACTTTTCTAGGTAGTGAGAAAATTTTCAAAATTTTATCTATCTAATTTTGCTAGTTTAAAAAGATGGAAAATTAGTCATTTTTTTAATCTTAAAATTTTTAAAAATGTCACGTGAGAAAAATTTCGATGAAATGTACTCCAAGTGTTTGCGTCTTTTAGATGAAAATAGAAGTAAAATTCTAGGCCAAGTGGACAATTCCTTTGTAGAAGTTGATTACTCTTTTGTGCCGGCTAAATGGACTGAGACTGACCAAGAGCTTGTTATTCAGGTATACTAAATTTTATGATTTGAATTGATTTTTATGGAAAAATTTCAAAATATCTTTTAAAGACATTAAATTAAAAAAAAAAAAATTTTTATAGAATTGGGTTCTTGCGACGCACAAAATTGTGAGCACATTTAAAAAAGCAAATAATCAATATGAATTTGTGTCTGCTGTATTGGAAGATGGATTTAAAGAATATAATGGACTCGAAGACTAAATACTAATATTTTTACTTTTTTATTCATTATTTCATTAAATTTGAATTGAATAAAAGAATGTTTTAATGTTCATCGATTACCAACTTCCTCTGCTAAATTCTTTTGTCGGAATTAAAGTGAATGGTTATGTTTTTTAAGGTTTTTTTATTTAATACATAAGGGATAAAAGTTATTTTATATTAGTTACAGTTATTTTGTTTCTATTTTACTATTTTTCTATTGAATGTGTACCTAGCATAAAATACATACTGTTCTAGCATTTTTTGTGATTCTCCATTTATATTAGTTTCTTCCTGTAGAATATTTTCCTGATCATTGTAAAATTTTTTTAAATTTGTGATAAAATTTTCCCAATTTCAATCATTTCTTTAATTAAAATTAATTTGTTTTCTAATATTTTCCCCACAATATTTCCCGTTATGTTTTTTTAATTTATCAATTTTAAATTTGATTATTAAACCAGCTAATAAAAGCTTTTTTAAATAAAGGGTATTTTTTTTGTTTTAAAAAATTGTATATATAGTATGTTAATATTAACAATAGTCTATTAAAATTTAATTAAAAGTTTTATTATTTACTAGTTTCAATTAATTAATAAGTAAAAAATGTTTCTAATATAAATAATTTGCTACTATGAATTTTGCTTTCGTCATTTTTTCAATAATTTCTAAAATTTTGAAAATTTAGCAAACAAAAATAATTAAGAAGTACATTTTTTATGAAAGAGGGTCTTTTTTCATTAGTTCAATATCAGCGTGAACCATTTCTTTGACCAATTCGTTGAATTTAATCTTTGGTT
>VANL01000751.1:0-24430 GCA_006352455.1 Brachionus sp. 'Tiscar'
CTACGAAAACGCCGAGCCTTTCTACAAGATAAGGGTTGTTTTGGACAAGAACATCATTCCAAAAGGGTTTATTAGGCAAAAAGGAAGAATAAAAATATCTTCAAGTGAATAGAGGTAAAAAATTCTTGATGCTAAAATACTAAGGTCATAAAGATCATATTCTGGATCTAAGCTAACAGTTTTTGAACTAGGCCTAATGGCCACGTCGAATTTCAGTACGAAATCCATACCAAAAATGCAATCATATGGTAATTTATCAACTACATAAAATTCAACTAAACAAAAGTCATTGTGAATTACAACAGGTAGAAGCACCTTTGAATGTGCTATTAATTTAGATTCATCCCCTAATTGAAATTCACATGAATGCTTTAAAGGGGTTATCTCAACCACCTGCTTTGTATTTTCAAGAAAATCTTTTTTAACAAAATTGATACTTGCTCCAATATCTAAACAATTATTCAACGGGATTCCAAAAACTTGAGCTGGAAGTTCTATTAACTTAGAAGCTTTTTACTTAAAGCTGATTGTTTTATGTACATTTAAATCTTTTGGGTCGTTACTTAACTCTTCAGAGAACATTTGGGAAAATGGGCCATGATATAAACATGGGTCATAAAAAGAATACGAGCAAAGCTGATATAAGTTTATTGGGTCAGAAGAAGTAGTAGTAGAATTAACAAAAGTATTTACGTTTGAGTTATTACCAATTGGCTGAAACTGTACTTGGTTTGAATTTAGTTGCGCTTTTGGGCATGTTCTTTGTAAATAACCTGTTTGATTGCAAATATAACATCGTTTAGGTCCATAGTTCTGAACTTGGTTACTAGCTTTGTTATTAACGTCGATTATTGTATCTAGAGATGTTATGGTTATTATTGTCGTTTTTGTTGTTGTTGTGATGGATTCTTCCGTTGTTACCCTGATGCTGGTTTTTACTTGAATTTGCTTTAAGGTTTTCCATCTCTTTTTGGATCTTGTCATATTGTTCTTTCATTTGGGTAGCTTGTTTGTCAATTTTATCTAAAAGATTTGTAAGAACCTGTGTTTCGTTTGGTCCTTTGACAACGATCTCACTTGGCACCGTTTCCATGGCAACTAACAGCTTCTCTTGTTTCTCTTTTGTTCTCTTATTGATATCATCTATACCTGGGAAAGCACGACGTACCATTTGAGACACTCTGCCTTCTTTTTAAGTTGACCAAGTTCAGCCAATTGTCTTTCCGGTGTCTTTTTGTCAAACGTTTTCTTGAGCTCACTCACAAGCTTCTCAAGCGTATTAATTCGGCTTGGTTCTAAGCTGTCCATACAATCTCTTGCTCTTCCGCCTAATCACGTAATGAAGAGATTTCTTTTGAAGTCTTAATTGACCGAACCGAAAATGTTTTGGTTTGAAATTCGTGAAGCCACTGAGCCAAGTCTTCATCGTCTAAGCCATTGAATACACGCATAGTAATTTGCGGTGGTAACGTAAAACTTGGTGCTGTAGCGATAATCTTTGGACTAACTGATCGGATCTCAATGCTTGATAATCCAGGACTAATCGATTCCCGTGGGTTATTGACTTGAGGTTTGAATTGTTTCACTATGTTGTTGATTTGTTTTTCCACTCCTCCTTCAATCTTCGCTTGCTTTGGCGGTCTTCCCACTGGCTTCTTCTTCACCTCGGCAACTTCTTGTTCTTCTATAATACTGGTCACGGCACCACGTTGTTGCCGGGTAGGTTGACTGGATCTCTTTGACATAGTAGTGGGAATTGGGCTAGATAAAAGAAAAACAAAACTTTTCTTTTCAAAAACACACCATCTATTTATTTTAATTAACTATTTATATATTTCTTAACTTGGCGGCAGCAATCAATCAGTTGAGTTAGACTAACAACTAGCTACTAGATTGAGGACACTCATGAATATAAAAAGGAACTAATATCCGGGGCTTAGCTAGGCCTAAATTATATAGTAAGACGTCAACATTTATAAATAAAAAGTATGACTAGATCATCGATAAAGAAGAGAATATTTTTTTTTGGTCTTATTTCTTTTAGAAATATCATTGATAAATAATCTGAATTGCAATGGACTAATAACTGGCTCTTGAGGGATAAGAGAAAAAAATTTATCCAGCCAACCTATCGCTTCTTGAATTCTGGCTAAGATCAAAGTGTGAAGTACCATATTTTGATTACTGCTTTACTTTTTTAAAACTTTTAAATGTAAAGCTTGAATTTTTGAAAAGATGCTTACTTTCTCTTATATTTTACGGAACAACAATAACCTAGTTGAACCAATGACCAAATTTAAAATTTAAATAAATTAAAGAAACCTTAAATAAATGAAGTTTTAATTAGTCTATAACATGATCAATATCTTCTTGATTAATCTTGAAGAAAAAAAAAAACATTATTGCCCATATTTATGAAGTCAGATTAATAGAAGTTAATTTTCAAATTGTCAAACAAAACTTCTTTAATTGATAAACCCTGTTTTGAATAATTCTTTGGTTATAGGTTTTCGAAATAACCATTTTGGGTAATTTATTAAGTAAATTTTCAACAAAAGCAAGCTTGAGAAAAAAATTTTTGAAGATAAAAAATGTTGCGTCCTAATTGGGCTATCATTTTTGAAAAAGGGTGAGGAGCGCATCTTTTTTAGACTGTTTATAAAAATAATGAAAATTTGTATGAATTTATTATAATTTTTTTTTCGAAATAGATTAAAAATATTTTTAAAATGGCTAATATTTTATCTAAAGCTTAGTTTAAATTTAAATTGATCTTTGATAAAAAAAAATCGTAAGACAAGACTTAATTTAAAGCCTCTTTGTCATAATTAATTAATTAAAAATTTAAATTTTATTTATCCAAATAAAATAAAAAATCATAAAATTTATTCATATTTATTTCAAAAACTAAGAAAAATAAAAAAATAAATAAATGGATCGGATAACCGATCAGAAGATTCAAAATTTGGATCTTATTAGAAAATTGTTCACAACCAAAAAACATATTTTGGGTCCAATACTATGCATTAACAATCAAATTAGTCCAAGCACTGCATGTAAATAAAAAATTTCTAAATAAATTTTTAATCTTTTGTATGATCGTGTTTCCGCATAGGTCACATGGCTGCACACAATTGGGGCAAAGAATGCCTAAGAAGCGCGTTTATTTTGTTCATTGGATCGTTTAAAAAAAGCTTTCGAGTTTACGCTTCACTTTACTTGGTAAGTTGAGCATGAACATATTTTCTAAATATTGCATTCCAATTCACTGCAGCCAAATTTGCCATACCTTTGAATCCCATTGTCCAAAAATATGGCTACTGGCTTTTACGACCAGCTTTAGAACATCCCTAAAGCTATATTTGGCTTGCTACATGGTACACAAAAAATAAATATTTTTCTAATGTCACATTTTTTGTCTTAGGTGTCGGCAATTCTACGTGGCAAAAATGTAACCTATTTTCTTACCAAGCTGCCGGTTGAAACGATCCGCTCGACAGTGTTTCTAGCCGCCAATTGTTTCTACTTTATGATGTTTTTTTGTTTGTCAAGAAAATTATTTGGTGGAATCAGCTACTGGGGAAATTTGCTGTTCACATTTCCTGCGTGTCTTGCATCAATTTTGATCGAGAGAAAGCAGAGACGCGGCCTTTTGGCGCTCTATTTGACCAATCTGGCTGCCGAGACCGGCTTCAACATGCTGGTTAGTCGTGGCCACGTCCGCTCAATCCCAAATGGTCAAGTTCTCCTCTTTGCCGTATCTTCGGCACTCTATGGCCTTCTATTCAAGTAATTATTAATTTTTTTTTTCATATTTATTTTGAAAAATTCTTATGTCAGTAAAATAATGTTGGACTAAATTGAGAAATCTTAATTTTTAAATAAGAATGCTTTTCTGTATCTAAAAAATTATTTTAAAAGTCTGGCCAAAATACACAATTCCCATCCTGATAATATTCTTTAATCATTTGTTCAATTCGTTTCTTAATACACTCTCCAAGGTAGACGTGTTGAATGATCGCTAAAAAATTAGGTACAAAAAATGGTTCGCTTATTCCGCGTTGGAAAATAGCCAACCAGACCATTAATTTTTCTTCAAATTTTTAAAAGAACTTGTTCTTTTCACTCTCTGGCGTCTTACTGGCGTTACTGCTATAAAAAGTATTATTTCTTGGAAGAGCGGTGTTGCTAAGAGTGAAAAATGATTCATCATCACAGCTGTAATTTTTTTAGGTTAATTATTTATAATATTAGCAATGTTGCCATATTTTTTGAAGATAAAAAAAGTCACCAGGTCATCGGCAAATAACAAGGAATATGACTGATTTTTTGGTCCTGCTTGTATCACAAGAAGGCTTTACAATTTCCTTGAAGAAAAGAGTTGTACCAGCAAGGAACAGTCTGGTTTTAGGCATTAAGGACGTACCTCCGACAATTTGGTATTTTTAACTCAAAAAGTATCTGAGATATTAGTAAGAAAGAAAAAAGTATGTTCCCTCTTCTTCGACATGAGGTTTAACCTACAAGCTCAGCAAAATTAAGGCCCTCTCCACATTCTAAAGTTGGTAGTAAACTTTTTAAAAAAATCGATTTTTTTGTGAAAATAAATAACTTTGTCTCGGATTCAGGATCCATAGATTCCGGGGTTTCCCAAGGTGCAGTCATTAGTCCTTTACTCTTTACTATTTTTATTAATGATATCCCCAAGCAGCCTTTAATTTGTCCTCTTTATTAATAGGACAACGTTTGGGTGTTTGAATAGGTCTTTTGGTTTTGAAAAAGCGATCTAATTTGTTTTTTATTTTTATCAACTGGCTTATTTATTACAATTATTTTTATAAGTTGGTGCCAAAAAAAGCATTTTGTTGATGGATTACGCTTGTCGCAAACAAAAACAAATAAAATTTTCGCCATTTCTTAATTCTTTCACAATTATTAAAGAAAAACAATAAACGATTTTAATTGTCTTTTTCTAATTAAAATGAATCAAAACATAGAAAAATAAAACTAATTAAAGGAAAAGACTCTATGCTCCACAAGGATATTATAAGGAAAAAAAATTTACTATTGTCTTGATTTTTTTACATTTAAAAATTAAAAAATATTTAATCATCTAGTAAAGTTAATTTTCTGTGTTTTGATTTAATTCTACGTAAATTTCTATTCTATGTTTTGATACACAGCCCCAAAGCTTTCGACAAGGTTTGGCATGAGGGTATCATATTCAAGCTGATAAACATAAATGCTAACTTAATTTATTGGATTAAATCATTTCTTAACTCCAGAACATTTAAAGTAAATATAAATGATCACATTAGTGATGAATTCAAAATATCTGCTGGTGTTCTTCAAGAATCAGTTATTAGTCCTTTCCTATTCAGCATATTTATCAATGATATTCCTAAAAGAAATATACATTTTTTTATTTATAAAAAAATGGAAATCTAGGAAGTAAGATTAATAAGTACTTAGTTGAATTAGAAAAAAAGCTTTTCAAGTGGAAATCTATTATTTAGCAGTTCGTTCTATACTAAAACTGAGATATGATACTCCCTCCAACATATAGGACACCATGGATATATAATAAACTTAAACTACTAACAGTCTCAAATCGACCTTTTGAGTTGAGTTAGAACAGGACTGAGCCATTCTGTTTCATTAATTGTTTCATTGACTGGTGGAAGAATGTAACCAAGGTTTCGAATCAAGATACATCGAGTACCCAACTCCATTGTGTAATTGCTATCTTAAAATTTCTTCTTTTTGTCCTGAACTTCTAAATATTTAACTATTTTTAACCTGTCAGTTTCTTTTTCAAAAAAACTAATTTTATTTAAACTTTTACTTATTTGTTTTTTTATTTTATTTTATTTTAATTTTTTTTTTAATCTGAAGGAGCTTTAGCTCGGAACAGAAAAACAAATAAATAAATAAATTAATTTAGTCAATTTTAACTTATTTTTTGCATATTTAATTTGTATTTTTTTAGAATGAAGAGCTTAGACGGTGGTTTCTCTAACTTGATTCGTCTTTTGGTGGGTTCTGCTGAATTGATGGAGTCCAAAAGGCCGGACCGCAAAAGCAGAGTGGTGACCTATTATGGTGTGATGACTGTTATCCTAAACAACTTTGTTACCAGGCTTGACCAAATTTTTCTTCAACACCACAGCAGACGCAATAGATGGCACAATAGACTTGCTGATAGTATCAGAAATTTTGAACATCGAATCGAAAGATTTTTGGACTCTTTCAACAAAGCCAACAAATACAGTCACTCAAAATGTCATCATAGATACAATTGTCTAATATACACAATTTTGGGTTTTATTCAAAGATTTTTGGCCGGATTTGGCCTGCAGGCTGCTATCAAACTCATCGGCTCTATCGGCACTCTTATTAAAAAACCAAGTGCTTTTATAAAAATTCTAAAAGACAAAGACAATTTTCAATTGGGTATGTTTTTGGGATGTTTTACACTTGTATTTAGAGCAGTTAGTTGTGCGCTTAGGTGGCTAACAAACTCGCATGACAAGTTGCATGGATTAATAGCCGGATTTTTTGCCGGATGGTCAATGGTCTTTTACAAGAGTTCATCTATTGCGCTTTATTTGAACTTTAAATTATTAGAGGTAATTATTTTCTTTTTTAAATTTCATTTTATTTCACTTCACTATAAAAAAAAATATTTAATAAAAAAAACTCTTTGCCACTTAAATATTATTGATTAATCTGTTAATTCAATCCTAATTTCGAAACTATTGCACCGTTTTTTTTTTATTTAATTTTGATTTTTTAATTTAAATTCATGAGAAAAAAGATATGAAAAATTAAAGAAAAAAAAATTTAAATTATTTATTTTTAATTATCTAAAAGTTAAATTATTTTAAGGATATAATTTAAAAAATCTGTTTATTTATGAATTTATTATTTAATTTAGTTAAAAAATAAATAAGAGAAAAAATAAGAGTAAAAAGTCAAAATCAGCTTTTGATTTTTACTTTTTCTATTTAAATTTTCATTGAAACTTACAACACTTGGCGACAACGCTTTCATGTTTCTCTGATTTGAACATCTGTAAAATTATCTGTGATATAGCGACATCTTTGTCGATAATACTGGTTTAGTTAACTAACTTAATCATGAGCGTTTACGTGTGTAAATGGTATCGTTTTGGTGGCCGAGTGTAAAGCAAAATCATTTATTTTTAGAGAAAAAAAAAATTTTTCCTCGCGGCCATCAAAACGGCCAACACCATTTTTTGGCGGTCACTCACGGTAGCCAACAGTATTAATAAAGTTTATTTTAATAAAAATTAATTTTAAGTTCATTATAAAGTTTCTTTGCTAAAATATTTGCATTAAAATTCAAAGTAATAAATAGTTTTGAAGTATAAATTTTATTTTTTCATGTGATGCCCTCGTGATAGCTACGCAAAAATATTTCAAATATTCAATTCACATTTATTTGTCATTAATGCCTAAATGCGAATTCTAATTGACTAATTCATAAACATGTACTCTGAGACTGTCAGAAAATAATAGAAATAAATTTTTTTTTACATTATTTTACGAGATTTTTATAATTTACATTAATAATAAACAAATTGAATTTTTTATTTTAATTTAAATTTAAATTTTGAATAAATTTAAGAATATTTGAAATAATTGAACGCTTTTTATGTAACAAGCAAATATTTTACATGTTACAGTTAATTTTTTTTTCATTGATTAAAAAATAAAACTAATTTGAAATTTGCTTAAATAAAAATGTTTAAATTGAAATAATAATCTGCAATATAAGTCTATTTATAAAGATTTATAAAAATCTGTGACTATAAAGTTTCCACTCTTATTAAAATTAAAAAATTTTGAAATATGAATAAATTTTTTTAACAAAAATAAATAATAATAATAATTTTATTTGATTATGATATTTATTTATTTATTTCAAGAAACACCACTTGGGTGATGAAATTAAAAAATAAAATCAAATTAGAAAAAAAATACAAAAAAAACTTGAGATTAAATATCTTAATTTCATTCTATTTTTTCAGTTTCTTAATAAATTTTATATTGATATATATATAATATTTCGAATTTTGTTTTGTATTTAATAATCTAAAATTATGCAAAAAAATAAGAAAAATGAGTGAGATGGGTAGTTGCTTCAGAAGACTTTGGTAAGTGGCTCTAATATTTTTCGTCTTGTTTCTTCCCGGTAATTTTTGTTTAGGCAAAATTTTATAGATTCAGTAATTCCATTTTGTTTTCTAATCTTAAATTTTTTTCTTTGTTATCAGCATTTCAAATGCAGCATTTTCATTGATATTAAACCCTTTTTATAATTTTATTTGTGCTTTTTGCACTAATTGAATATAAACTGGCCAAAGTATTAGAAATTTTTTTGATAGTGCAATACTAAGTCTTTTTGGTTGTATATTAGTCAAGCTTCTCTTATTAAAATTTGTCTAATTTAATTAAAAATTTTTGTATATTTTAGATACTTTGGATGATTGGAGTCAAAAATAAAAAATTGCCACTAATCAAACCGTTTGATATCATATTGTATACAATATCAACTGGATTTGTTCTATGGGTGGTAAGTTGAACTATTTATTTAAATTTATAATTATAAAATTCTGCGTATTATCTATTTGTTTCTAATAATAAAGGCTTAAAGGTTCTTGTATAATCTTGTTGAAAGTTTTTTAAGATAATTAATTATCATAAGTAATAAAATTTTTGCTTGAAAAAATTTATATTTCGCATTCAATTTAATTAATCATTTTCTCATTTACTTTCTTAAATAATTTATTTTTATTAGAGTTTTTTTTTTGCGATCAAAACTTATTTATATAGGCCAACAACACTAGCTAAAATTTGTTAAGCATTACATTTGTTCTTCAACAACTATTTTCTGAGCGTAATAGAGGTAATAATTCTTAATTTATTCCTCTTAAGTGGTTTTAATATTTTTTCTTAATGTGTGTATCATAAAGAGCATGATTTTTTTAGCAATAGCATTCTTCTTAAACATTTAACAAAAAGTTTTATCGAATTTTTTCCTTAGATTCAAAAGACTTGTTTTCAGAAAGCTTCTAGGTCTTGAAATAAAATTTTAAAAAATACCAGGTTTTTTTTTTCATCAATGGCATGAAATAATAACAATTGTAACTGTGTACTTTTTTTTAACCAAAAAAGTTTCTGTATTTAGTAGTAGTAGTAGTAGCTCTTGCTGCGACATCACAGCCAATTGGTCGGGTAGAGCTGGAGCAGCCGATTCCATTGAACTTATCTAAAGCCATTTTAAAATTAGCGGTAGACTTAGATATCACCACATTTTCTGGCAACTTATTCCAATGTGGAACTCGCAAAATCATTTCTAATTTGAACTAAGAAACTTTTTCTCTGGACTCTGATGCTATTTACTCTTCTAACGCCCCGGTTGGTCCGTTGTTTTCTGATTTATTCACTAGATTCTTGACCAAGCCTACCTTTTCTATTCCATTCACAAATTTGTACATTTCAATAAGGTCCCCTTTCACTCTTCTTTTACTCAGCTTTGTCAGTTCTAATTTCTTCAGCCTCATTTCATACGACATATTTCTTAGAGACAAAGGTATTTTTGTTGCCCTCTCTTGCACCTTTTATATATCAAAGGTGGGGCCTCACCTTTGACCCACCTTTGATATATACAATCTTACCCACAGTTTTTCCTCTCTACTTGTAAACATTCGCTTTAGTATTTCAAGTACCCTACTCGCTTTCTCACAAGAACTTTTCAGTTGGCGGGTCCACTTTAAATCTGATGAAACCATCACTCCAAGATCCTTTCACACTCTGTGGTCGCTAGTTTAACATTCCTGTTGCTTTTTTGTGTATATTTATGCCTTTCATTTAGTCTGCCGAAATGTATTACTTTGAATTTGTTAGCACACAGTCCCATACACCAGACCTCTATCCATTGACATACTGCATCCAGATCTTTCTGTAAGATCGCTCTCTCATAAACACTTTTAACTATGCTGAGTATTTTCGAGTCATCTTCATACAATTCCATTCTATTTGAAACGCAATCAGGTAGGTCATTTATGTACAGAACAAATAGCAAATAGTATTTCTGGAAAAAAAATATTATTTTACGAACCTGTTAGGATCTGGTGGTTCGCGGTTATATCTCAAAATATTTATTTTTTTTTATTTATTTGTTTTATGTAGGGAGCAAATGTACAGACAAATACCTCAGATTAAAAAATTTTAATAAGAAAAAATAAAAATAAAATTAAAATTAGATATATCGAACTAGAGAGTTACAGAATACAGATTTATTAAGTAAGCATTTAAAGAATCAAGTTGTATATTCGACATATCTTGATTCAAACTTTCTTTATGTTCAAATGGAACACAATGATTCATTCTTGTCCTAACATATCTCTCTTTCAACTCGACGTCACTGTTAGTAGATTATTAAAGACCTGTTTCCTAATGTTTTGGGTTTTAGGGGACTAGTTAATTTAATAGAAATTTTTTACATATAATGCTATTATGTAAGGAAAAGTTTAATTTTAAAAAAAATACGTTTTATTGAAATGATTTTATAGAATTCACTAAATAGAAAAAAGATATAAAAAAAAGAGAAAAGTGTAAATTGTCAACAAGTTAATAAATACTTTAATGAATCAATTTATCAAAAAATAAATGAAAATTTTTTCTTTCTTTCATACCACTTTTATAATTCAACAATTGAAATATCTTTATCCATTTCTTGCTTATCTTTTGAAAAATAACGCCACTCTTTATTTATTCCAAACTAAACTCAACAGTATGTTGTTCTGTTATAAAATTCTTTATTAGCTAATTGATGCATGGATGAGAGGCGATGTCTTGTAAATGGACTTATGCCAGACATTTAGACTGTTATTGAATAACTCTCTTTGTTGAAGACTCCAAAAGTTGATCTGAAAAAGTTGAATTTCACGTACTTTTAGATTGTCAGAATTTTTAAATTCAATTTAAAAAGAACATTTCTATAAGACTATTGAAAGTCTTATATCTATGACAAAAAAATTCTAAATTAAGTTTCGACATTATTTTCAACATGAATTTTCAATAGACATTTTTATTTTCCATTTGAAAAGCCATTTTTCAACTTGTTTTAAGTACTTATTAATAACATATTCGTGATTTTTTTTTAAATAAAAGAGTAGCTAAATTATCTGCAAAAAGAAAAGAGTAAGAGAAAGAGAGTTGGTTTTAAATAATAATTTTATCAATAAATGGGCACTTCTATCAAAAGAAAAAACAACAAATAATTAATAGGTCTCAAATCTAAGTCTCTTTATTCTGAATTATTAATATTTTACACAGTGCTAAATACTAATGACTTGCTAAACGCATTAGACTTAAGTGTTGCACTATTAAACTTTAGTGCATTTAAGTTGGCAAGAGTCGGTGTTGCAGTTATTGAGATAACTTTGAATATTTTTAAAACATTAGATTGAAATGATTTATTTTCACATTCAAAAAAAAGAGTTCCTTTTTCTCAAGTTATTTCCTCTCAAGTCATAATTTTTATGTCAAATAAGACATTAAATAAAATGAAAAAAAATAATAATCTTTAATTTTTTAAAATTAGAAAATTTCTCTTATAGTTGATAAAAGTTGTGACGAATTTTGATTAACAGAATTTTTCAATTTAATAAAAATTCTTGTTTGAGTAAAAAGTAAAGTAATTTGTTCTGTTAGACATTGATCTGGATAAATTAGTAAATTTATCGAGAATCAATATTAAATATTTGCCACATTTCCTTAAATTCATCTGATTTAATGATACTTACTATATCGGCTTAAGAAAATAAATTAAAGCTGCTTAAAACAAGTGCGTGACTAGATTCTTTAATTGAGTCAGTCATTCAATTTTGCTTAGTAATTTTACTTCAGAGAAAATAGAAAATATTTCTAGTTTTTTTTAAAAAAATTTAATATTTTGTATAACATGTTAAAATCCTGCACAAAAAATGGCAGTGTAAAATTTTTGATCAAATTTGATTTTTTATTTGTAAATTAAATTTAAAATTTAAGTATTATTTCAAATTTGAAAAATAACATTTTAATTTTATCCCAAAAAATTTTATTTTAAAAAATTAAATTATTTTTGAGCATGATCATTTTGTTATTTAAATTTTAAATTCCCGGATTTAAATGAAATCAGCATTATTATGGTTTTCTTCCTTGTCAAGCAATAAATTATTCATAAAAAATATCATTATGTAAAAAATGATTGAATATTATTTTATTCTTTGATTCATTTGCTCAAATGACTTGAATAAATAAAAATTAAAGTTAACTCGTTTTTTAAAATTAAACAATTTTTTAATAATTAAAAATTATTTGTGAATTTTTTTAGCCTTTATAAAAATAAATAATGCATTATATTTTGACTTAGTGAAATAAAATTAACCACTATTTTAGGCTGTTTGTCTCAAGGGAAAAAAAAGAAAAAAAATGTTTTGAGAGTAGTAATCACGGTACTTGTATTATTAACTATTTGTTGGATAAGTCTATGGAGAGACCAAAGAAGAGGAAGCTAAGGTAGGAAGGTAAAACTTTCATTTGTTAAATTGGAATCTCTAAATAATAAATGAAAAAAAAGCATTTATATATGAAAAATTATGACTAGAAAATAACAAGTACTGTAATTGTTGAGACAATAAAAATTCTAACTATTTTTAATTCAAATTTAATATAACATTAAACTTGGGTTAGTGGATTATGTCTAATAAAATATCAACAAAAAAAAAGGGAAAATTTAAAAGTGAGAAAATTTTTAAGAACAATTAAAAATTCAGCACTAATTGTTCAAATTAAGTTTTTTTGTTGTTGATATCAGTGATAATTCAGTAGAAATAAATAGCCATTTTTGTTAAAACATTTATTAATTTTAAAAATTTATTTAAAAACATATTTTTTTGATTAAATTTTTGCTTGTAAATCAGTTTAAATTCTGAAAAGTTTCAGATTACTTGGAAAAGTAAAATCTAGAAAAAATTTGAGAACCGATGAAATTAGTATTTTTCATACGAGAATACTTTTGCTATTTTGGTCGTTAATTACTAGAGTTTCATTAGACGCTAATTGTATCTCTTTATTTTGTATTTCTTCTATTAAAAATATTCTTTTATTCTGTTTAAAAGTCAAAGTATGTTGAAATGGTTTTTAAGTTAATGGAAAAAAAAATTTCAAATGAACAAAAAAATAGGAAACATTTTAGATTATGTTGATCAACCTACTAAGTTTTCAAGTTTATATTTTTGACTGTTGCTATTGTTTTAGATTGTATTGTAAATTTCAAAAACAAAAAGAACAAAATTCTTTCATCTTTAGATAAATCAAAATAAACTAAAATAAAATATATTTTTAAAAAAATCTGCAACATTTTAAACAAACATATTTTTTTTGAAAAATATAAAAACTTTTCCTTTTATTTTTTGTCTTTAATTTACATTAGAAAAATTATTTTAGGTAATATTTTGTTCCATAAGGTTGCAGCATTTTTTTACTTTATATTTAAGTTTGGAAAAGTGATTTATTATTTTTTTAACTAGAATTACCGAAACTTTAACTAAAATTAGTAAAAACATTAAAAAATTGCTAAATTTTCATGTCTTACATTATTGATATTAGTGGTAAAACTATAAGTTAATTTTTTAAGCTAAGGGATCCATATTAATTTTATCATTGTCCTGATTTTCAGTGTTTTTTAAATTTTAGTACTAGATATCATTAAGTTGAAAATTTCCGACAGAACAAGGGCAAATTACGGATTTAAATACTTGAACTAATTTTGAAAAGAAAGTTTTATAAAAATATCAATTTTAGAAACTAGAGAAAAAAAGCTGTAAATCTTTAAAATTTCACTTTTATATCATTATCCGTTTACCATTTTTTTTCTAAATGAATTTTGAGGCAACCATTTTTGGCCACCCGTTAATATAAAATTGTTTAAAAAATAACTATGAAAATTTTTATTCATCAAATTTCGGCTATGAAGCTGGTTCAATAAGATGATTCCTGTTCTTTAATTCATAAAGTAAATTTCTCACTTCATTTGTTTTTAGCTGTTCTGCTAAAATTGGTGGATTTTGAGATGAGAAAACTCTGAATGTAAAAAGTGCTGGTCTTAGAAAAATTCTCTGATGAAAACTGGAGAGTTAAAATTTTTCAAGTATTCATTAATAATAATTAGAAATTAATCAGCTTAAATAAACAAAGATAATACCAATTAGCTAGTCTTTTTAAACTAAATTTAAAAAAAGTGAATAATTAAAGAAAGACAATAATCAAAATAAGGAAGGATAAAAGTTTCAAAAAATTGAACTTTTACCTAGAAAGACAATTAAAAAAGAATTAATAGAAAAAGAAAAGAGTTTTTAGTTTATAAGCTTTCGAATTTCACTTAAATGTTGACAAAATTCTAGTTATGAATCTAGAGTGAGTCAAGTAGTTTAAATTTAGTTATCACTTTAATTTTAATACCTTCAAGTATAATACATTCAGGTATCTTAACTCGTTTGTTTGTAATAAACATACAAAAAGTCTTTGAAAAATTGATATCTTTACAATTAAACTTGCACTTTTCTTTTCATATTCTCTTCTCTTTTCAGACGATTTGGCCAACTTTTTTTACTTTTAAAAAAGATAGGAAATTTTGAATAAGTGATCAATAAGTACCTAAAAAAAGTTGAACTATGGCTTTTCAAATCGAAAATGAAAATTTCTATTGAGAAGTCATGTTATATGATCTTTGAGAAAAAAACTAAAGTTAAAATTAATCTTGACCTTAAAATTAATAATAGCATTTTAAATAAAGTAGTCCAATGGTGGATGAATGGGGTCTAAAACCAAAAATATTAGGTAATCTTTACAAATCCTTAATAGGATCAATCTTGGATTATTCTTTTCCTTGTTTAAATTCATTCTCAGAAACTAACATCAAAAAAATACAAGTTATTCAAAATTCAGCAGTTCGATCTATTTTGAAGCTAAAATATGACACCCTCTCCAATATTATACACCAAGAGAATTTTTTTACATAGTTTTTAAAATAATTTTTTTTTAAATCTTTTGAATATCCTATTTTTGGAAAGAAAATTTTTAAATTTAACTAGCATGAAAACAAAGAATTTTTACAAAATATTTTAAATCAGTAGCTTGTCAATTCTTTTTTTAAAAATGTTCGTATTAGTGACACTCTTAGTCACTTCATCCAGTGTGTTCCAATTTTCTAAAAGTTGTGTCTCACCCCACAATTGCGGATAAGTTGTCGCTCTATCGCTTTATGACAAGTTCTTGTACTCCCTGCTGGGCTTTCTAAACCATCCGAAGCCAGCATGCAATAGAGAAGATCAACCAAATCAAATATGTCTTTAAAATTTATTAAGCTTTAGTCAAACCAAGTGGTCAATTGATTAAAATTTTTAATCAACTTAGCTTGAAAAAAAATTTTAATTATGGTTCAATAAAATCTAAATACAATTGGACAAAATCAATTAGAAGAGCTAATAATAACTATTAATAACTTGTAAATTTTTAATAGTTTGTCATTTGAATATAATTAAATTTCTACACGTTGTTTTTTTTTGTTCAATAATGATAAAATGAACAGAACAGGAATTATGACACGTGTTTTATTCTAAAGATTTTTTTTGTAAATTACTTTAAATAGCATAATAACTTATCGATCATAGTTAATTTTGTATTAACATATTTTAAGCTTTTGCAAATAAATAAGAAAACAAGAGCAAAATTTCCAGCATCAGACTAATTTTTAACTTTTAAATTAATTTTTCATCAGTGCATTTTAAATGACTAAACTCACTCGTGCAATTCAAAAAAAAAAACTATTTAAAAATTATGATTAAATTCTTGTTTTCGTCAAAATTTCTTATACTTAATTATTTGAAAAAAAAATGCTAAATCAGAAATTGTGTTACCTAAGAAAAAAAGTTTAACTTTATTTTAAACATTTATCAAAAGAGCAAATTTTATTCAATTTCTTATCATGCTTTGTATTTGAAAAATGAAAAATTTAAGTTAAATAATAAATATTTATTTTTCATGTTCTGGTTTTAAATATAGTTTAGCGTTCAAAGTTTTTGATTTTTAAATTCAATAAATAAATTAATCTTTGCAAAAAGTTAAAAAAACTAAGTGAAAATTAGATAAAGTTAGATAGGGTATTTTTATAGAATTGTCTTCTTGGGCATATTTAAGTTTTTGATAAAAATCTAATGACCATGCTAAAATTTTTTAAATGAAAAAATTCAAAAATTTGTTTTTGACAAAAAATTTTATGAATTTTATTTTGTGATTTAATCAAGCTAATGCTTGTCTATTTTGTTAAAAAGTCTTAGATCTTCAAATGATTAAAGACAATGGAATTTTTTTTACTTTAATTTCTAACACTAAAAAGCCCGATGGGTTTTTAGACCCCTTATTGAAAAATTTAAACTTGAATATTATCTCAAAGATCTAAAGTTTTAAGAAATTACTCAAAGAATTTTTGTAATAAAAAAAAGGCAAAACACTTTACAAAAATATTTTTTATTAGATAAAGAATGTTATTTGATAGACAAGAAAATGAAAAAAACTATAGAAAATAAATCAGTAATAATCTTTTGTGGCATCCTTTTAAGCATACATAGAATCTTTTTTTGCTCTCTTGAGTTTTTTGTGTATCTCTTCTTGTCCATTTTACAGAATCTAGTTGAGTAATGTATTCGGTTGCTTCCTATAATTGCAGGCCTTCAAACATTAATTGATAGTCTCTATTTTTTCTGCGACTATTTTCCTTATGAATGTGTCTAAAAATTTTTTTAGTTAATAATTTTATCTAGGTGTTAAATTTATTATCTAGTAAATAATTTTTTTATATAGTATACATTAATATTATGTGAATTTTTCTATTTGAAAATTCAATACTTCTAATTGTTAGGATAACTTGAATATCTATCCAAATAATCCAAGTCTTTTCTTTGATTTTCTTAAGTTCTAATTTTGCTGATCAAACTTGCTTTAGCTTATTCCCAGTCAATTTTTGATACAACTTGCTTATAAATGTCATTTTTCGTCCATAATCTCTTTGCTTTTTTTCTTTATGGCTCCGAATTTTTTGAACCTTCTATTCACTCAGCAGTTGTCCTTTTAAAACGTTCTTGCTCATTTTTTTTGGTCAATTTCATTCTTTCTAAATTCTCATTATTTATAACTAATTTAAGAATCAATGTTATCACTCAAATCTAATTCAGCTTAATTAGTTGCTAATTTAATAATAATAATATCTGATTATAATCTGTTTTTGAACTGGTTAATAGATCTTGCTGTGACAACCGACTTGGCAACATATTCCATTTGTTCACTACTCGGTTAGATAGAAAGTTTCGCCTTGCTTCACATTTTGTTAGCTGAGAGCGAATACGATGCTTTGCTCCCCTTACTCCTCCACTAGGTCCTTGATTACTCATAAATTTTATAAAAGTTTCTAAATTCGCATTTTCCTATTTACCGTTTAGAATTTTGTATAATTACATTTTGATTCATGACAAAATCTTTATTATTTTCAATTGTAAAAAAAAATTTTTTTTTTCAAAAATTTAAAATGCCAAAAATGAGATAGATTTATTTAATTTAAAGAAGAAATATTTTATTTTGGTGGAATGAGGGAATGGTGACCTAACAAATAAAATCTTGGACCCGAATTTTTTACTGATTACCTGAGTGTACATACCACAGTTACCATAAATGGGATCCTACTGTTTCCCATCTTCGCAAGTCTAGCTTGCTAGCTTGTTGCAACTTAAATTATTATTATTATTTTAAAAATTTTTATTTTTACTTTCATTTGTTTTCTACATAAAAATCATTTAACATACTTAGATAAATCATACCATATCTAAGTCTGACGAATTGAACTTGAGGAATCAAAATTTTATAAAATAAATTTTCAAGAAAATAAATTTGATTTTACATAGACATTTTCTCAAGAAAAAAATTTCAAAAAAAAAAAGTGTGTCTAAATTTATGCACTAAAGTGTATAAGTATAAGAAGGTAAAAATGAGAACTTGCTAAAGTTAATGTGTAATTTTGGACTTCAATAAAAATCACCACTAATTTAGAAAAATTATCACAGACCTTCTAAAATCAAAATTTTTTATTGTAATACTTTACAAATTTAAAATTTTTTTTCTATAAAGGATTTAAAGATTGAACAAAAATAAAGAAAATGAAAATAAAGCTTTAGTAAAAGTTACGATTTAATTAAATTAGTGTAATTTAAATATTTTTTTCTTAAATATTATTTAAGCTCTATGATTATAAAAGGAGAAACATGTCAAAACTTAGGCCTTAAAAATTCTTAAACTAGTCGAATAGTTTGGATTGTCATTTTAATTAATTTATTTTAATCTAAGAGAATAAATAAATAATAATCTTATTCAATTATAATTCAAAGCCCAACATTCCTGTTTGTTTGTCATTAAAAAATACTTGAAATTATGTATCTTTTTTTTTTTAGTTTTAAGTGCATTTTTTCATTGATGAAGTCTTAAATAATTTTTTCCTGACCATTTGCTAAACATAAGCAAAAAGCTGGCAAACATAAGAAAAAG
Source organism: Brachionus sp. 'Tiscar' (assembly GCA_006352455.1). Taxonomy (NCBI): domain Eukaryota; kingdom Metazoa; phylum Rotifera; class Eurotatoria; order Ploima; family Brachionidae; genus Brachionus; species Brachionus sp. 'Tiscar'. The sequence goes on from VANL01000751.1 coordinate 18,666, forward strand.
AAACTAGAAATAATTTAATTAAATATTTACAAAAAATTTTTTTAAATTTAATTAAATTTTTTAAGGTAAAATGAGTTGAAAACTTCTAAAAATAGAAAAAATTGTAATTTTATTAAATATATTTTGTAATAATAATTTCATAGTTAATTTGTCTCTTGAAAAATTAAATATTCAAACAATTTAAAAAAGTCCTGAGTAAATTGTTTAATTTTTGTTTAGTAATTAGTAATTTATCAATTTATTTATCTTGATGTTTTTATTAAATAAATTTAAAGTTTGATTGTAATGACAATCTGATGAATAACACATTAATCTTGTTTCTTAAAAATTCATGTTTTATTTTTTTTAAAGGAATTTTTTTGAAAATCTATATTTTAATTGATTTTTTTTTATTTTATTAAAATTTGAAAGATAAAATAGCAAAAATTTACATGCTAAATTTAAATCGATTTGTCATCTAGAAATAGGTAGAAAAGCGCAGAATTTAAATAAGATATGATAAATTTATTTTTTCAAGGTCTATTTCTTTATTTTTGCCCATAAAATAAAATGATGACTAATTTTATTTAAGGCGTTGTACGAGCCTCACAATATACGCCGAGCATATTGGAAATTTTTGCTCAAAATATCTGACAATCGATTTTCCCAAGTGAATAGATTTATATTGGATGAGTTCGGCTTGAAATCATCGACAATAGATAGAAAATTTTAATTTATTATTAATCTTATTTTTATTTCAAAATAAAAAAAAAAAATTATTTTCTCTAAATTTCATTTTTACCTTTGTGAAATAGGATTTGTTATATTTAAGAGAGAGCGAAAAAGAAAGATAAATTTTGAGGTATTTAAAATTATTACGAAATTTTAAATTTTATGTTTTTTTTTATTATTATTGCTTTAAGCTTAGATTTTAATTCAGTTTCACAATTTAATTTTAGATTTTAGAGATAATGGTTAATTTAAAAGGAACAATAAATTGCTTAATGGCCGATTCGGATATTCCGGACGGCAGTGTCTTGCGCGTTCTGCTATTTGATGGCTCGGACAGACTTAACTCACCGGAAACACTCAATCCAGTCCTTGTTGGCAAAGCTGAAATGTTCAATCCTAAGCAATTTCCTATTGAGTTCGAGCTCGATTTTCCCAGGCCGGATAAAAAAAAAATTTTCTATTACTTGAGTGTTTACATTGAGAAAAATTCACATGTGCTCTATCATAACAAGAATGTGTCTAATTATGGAACAGATTTGCTAGTTGGAAAAGAATTTGGCGATGTTTTGAGCAGTGCTAATAATTTGAAATTAAGAAAAAGTTTGGCTGTTTTTTTGAACAAAGCATTTAGTGGCTAAAATATTGGGGTTGTTTAGACTAGAGAACTCTTTTATTTTTTGTAAATAAATAATTTATTAAAAATTTTGAAAAAAATTTAATTTTTTTTATTTAATAAACGAAAAACTAGTTTACTATATATATAACGCAGTATTCTTCTCATCAAACCACCCTTTATTAGTTTTGCTCTATGTCCTGGAGTAGCATCCTATTAAAAAACCAAGTATCTGAAATAAACTCTGAAATAAAATATCGACAAAAGCTAAAAGTTCTTTTTCTAAAATTTTTTTCTAGGCATGCTTATTGATACGCTCCACATAAATACGACTTTATTTTGTACTTTTACTGCTGATGCATCCCAATATTCCTGTAGAATCTTAAGCCCCTATATTGCTGGTATTAAAATAAATTTTTAATCTTTTATCTAAAACTCTTGATTTTCTATTGAACACTTCCAATTTGAGCTAATCACTAAAAATTACCATAATTTTTTAATTTGATCTGACGCAGTCAGCAGTTTTTTTTTTCAGAGTTTTGTAAGCTCTTTTTCTTTTACTAGTTAGAAATCTCCTTGATGTTTCTGTACTTTCCACAACGATTCTAAATCTTCCAGAAACGTAGTCTACAAACCGTTTTTTCAAAATAAGAATTTTCTTTAATAATAATAATAGCTTATATTCTATGATCAATTTAGTTTAAAAAGCTTAATTAACAAAGCAGAACGACTTACGTGGTCCCGCTATAGTATACTTTTAATCTATAGATATTTTCTTCCGACATATTTGATTTGGTGAACTTATTTATTTATCTGATGCTACCGTTAAACAATAATATGATTCTCTTTCACAAATTGATAATTATGCTTCTTTCTTTTTCTTTTTTGTTCGCATATATAACTTTAGAAAATATAATCTGAAATTTTGAATATTTAATTATTTAGTTTTATTGAATATTTTTCTTTGGTGTTTCAGATTTCTGTTTTTTTTTTTTCATTTATTTGCATCTATTCGAGTCCCGTTTAACATACAATAGTCAATACCAGGAAAAATCTCCAAAAAAGTAACACACTATACAATTGATCATTTTTTAATTTCTTTAATGTTTTATTTAAAATTTAAAATTTTTTTATTTATTATTAAAAATTTATTGAATAAAATATTTTTAAATCTAGCATCCTCCGTGCTTAAATTAAATTTAAAAATTAGTTTATTTGTAAACAAGCATAAAATTTTACATTAATGGCGTTGACTTCTTCTTCTGAAATAGGTCTAGGTCGATAACGTTCAGGCAGTTGAATAAAATCCAACACCGTCTGTTTTATGACGGTTTCAGGTTTTGAATCAGGTTGCTTGGGTTCTTCAGTTTTTAAAGCTTAAAAATAAAGGTTATTTTATTTCATTTCAAATGAAAGCTAATATAAGAATAATCTAAAAAATTGGTCAACATGGATTTGTTCCAAAGAAAGGATGTGTCACAAGCTTACTTGAAACGCTTGATATGATCACGACTGGGTTGGTCAAAGGCAACAGTGTAGATGAAATACTATTAGACTTCTAAAAGTTTTTTGAAACGATACTGCATAAATGACCTCTTCATAAACTACGTGGTTATGGTCTAGGTGAGAAAATAGTAAGGTGACTCGACTTTTTGAGTATGAGAACTCAGAGAGTTGTAATTGGTGATGGAGTTTCTAAATGGTCAGAGGTACTGAGTGGAGTTCCGCAAGGGTCTGTACTTGAACCCCTGCTATAGAATGGAATTGTATGAAGATGACTCGAAAATACTCGGTATATTTAAAAATGTTTATGAGAGAGCGATCTTACAGAAAGATCTGGATGCAGTATGTCAATGGTTAGAGGTTTGGCGTATGGGACTATGTGCTAACAAATGTAAAGAAATGCATTTTGAAAGACTAAATGAAAGGCATAAATATACACAAAAAAGCAACAGGAATATTATACTAGCAACCACAGAGTGTGAAAGGGATCTTGGAGTGATGGTTTCATCAGATTTAAAGTGGACCAGCCAAGTGAAAAGTGCTTGTGCAAAAGCGAGTAGGGTACTTGAAATGCTAAAGCGAATGTTTACAAGTAGAGAGGAAAGACTGTGAATAAGATTGTATATATCAAAAGTGAGGCCCCACCTAGATTACGCAGTTCAGGTTTGGAATCCAAGTATGAAAAGGGATGTGAATGCGTTGGAAAAGGTGCAAGAGAAGGCAACAAAAATACCTTTGTCTCTAAGAAATATGTCGTATGAAATGAGGCTGAAGTAATTAGGACTGAAAAAGCTGAGTAAAAGAAGAGTGAAAGGGGACCTTATTGAAATGTACAAATTTGTGAATAGAATAGAAAAGGTAGGCTTGGTCAAGAATCTAGTGAATAAATCGGAAAACAAGGGACCAGCCGGGGTGTTAAGAGTAAATAGCATCAGAGTCAAGAGTGAAAGTTTCTTAGTTCAAATTAGAAATGATTTTGCGGCTGCAGTAAGTGCCAGACATCAAAAAGAGTAGTTCCGCATTGGAATCAGTTGCCAGAAAATGTGGTGAAATCTAAGTCAACCGCTAATTTTAAAATGGCTTTAGATAAGTTCAATAGAATTGGCTGCTACAGCTCCACGCGGCCAATTGGCTGTGATGGGCTCAGAAAATCTACATGGAAGGTGTCTCAGCAAGAACTGCTACTAATACTCCTACTACTACTAATATTGTAGTATTGTGAGTCGACTGAAATCAACTAATGTTTATTAAAATCAATTTTAACTTTAAAAAAAAGATAATTTCTTAGATAATTTCAAATAGTAAATGATTAAATTATTTTGTATTTAATTATTCTAAGTCATTACTTAATGACTTCCTAAAGACTCTTTTAAGTGTCGATCAGGGATGTGCACTAAGTATTAAGTACTTAAGTTCTTTAAAAAAAATCAAAATTTTATTTAAATATAGTACATACATATAGTACATACTTAAGTATAAATTAGTAAAAATTCGATTTTTTTAGTACTTAAGTAAGACCGAATTTACTTAAGTATTTAAAAATACTTAACTTTTTGACTAACATGTTTAACGAACAATTTTTAAATTACATAAGACCCCAAAGTAACATTAATACTGAACCGTGCTATAAATCTAGCACCCCGACAAAGTCTTGTTTGTTAATTGAAAAGCCATTAGTAAATCAAAGTTACTTGAATCTAATAGAAGTTAAAAATTTTATCAACTACATGAAGACCTTTGTTTATGAGGAAAACTTTCAATTAAATGGGTTTTGGAAAGCGATGGAATCTTCCAATCCTAAATAAGTTTGCTAAATAAATATTCACGACCCCTGCCACTTCAGCTTCAGTTGAAAGAACTTTTAGCATAGGGGGAAACATGCTTAGACCAAACCGAGCTAGGCTAACAGATAAAATTTTTTCTTTCTTAATTTTTTTAAAATGTAACTATATGTAATATTAATTGTTAGGTAATTAAAAATGTTTTGTACTAAATTTAATTAAATTGTATTAAGCCCAAATTTTTGCAATAAAATTTTTATAAAAATAGCTTTTTTTTGGATATTTTATTGAAAAAAATTTAATTACTTAAGTATCCTGATAAATACTTAAGTATTAACTTTAAAAATATGGTCCATTTACTTAAATATTGAAAAAACGATTTAAGTAACTAATGCACATCCCTGGTGTCGATCAAGTTAACTTCAATAGCATTTTATTTTAACATTAGAAAGCTCAAGGGTTTTTTTAGACCCCTTTTTAAAAAATTTAACTTTGAATATTATCTCAAAGATATAAAGTTTAAAGAAATTACTCAAAGAATTTAAAAATAAATTTTTATAATTTTTAAATAAATATTAGTTATTATTCTTGAAATTTTAATTAGAAATTTTTGTAATAAATCAGCCGGGATTTCTAGTGTTAAACAAATCTAAAATCATCTCACAATAGATATCAAAATTGAAAGATATTTAGATTTTAGCTTGTTAATATTTAGTGGGAGCAATTCAAAATAGCTAACTTAACTAAATAGCAGTATCAAAATAGCAAGGTAAAAATAGCCACTACACCTTTATAAATAGCAATTAATCAATTAAAAATAGCAAATTATAGGGTTAGTTAAAAATATCAAAGTTTTATAATAGCAAAACAATTTATTTTTTAAATTTTCCCATTTTGTATTCGAATTCATTTTTTTTTTAAATTTTATTTATTTTTAATTATTATTAAGAATATCATTCAACTTTTATATTATTTTTCGGATGTATTTCAAATTTTGCGCCATTCATTAAAATTTCCTAATTTTTAATCAACTTACCAAACTTTTAAAATTATCAACTTTCAAAATAAGGCGCCTTTCCAAAACAAATATAAGAATTTCTAATTTAAAAAGACAGTTGCTATGTCATTTATTTGAAATGCAACACTTGAACTCCTCC
>VANL01000752.1:0-24393 GCA_006352455.1 Brachionus sp. 'Tiscar'
CAATGTTTTTTTGTTTTCAAAATAACAGTTGATTTTATTTTTATAAAATTATGTTTTTAATTATAAAAATTTTTATTGAATTAAATAGATGAAGTGTTAATCAGTCGACTACGATAAGGGCACTAGCCTGTTGATTAACCTTGAAATTGAATTGATACGAAAAAAAATGCACTAATGTTGGAAAAAATATCCTATGATGCAGAGTTGATCAAAAGTCAAGTCTGGAATTTGAAAATTAAATGTTGCAATATTTAATTTTCAAAAAGCTTTGACACAGAATGGGGTCTAAAAGTACATTCGAGCAAAATTCACAACAACAAAAAAAAATTAACAATTATTAACTGACATTTTTCTTTAATTATATTATATAATTAATTGATATTTTTTGGTATAAATAGATCACGAATTTTCTATCATTTATTTATATTTTTTTTTCACTTAATTTATTTTGTGTACTTTAGTTGACTTTTCCAGGTAGCGCCCAAACTTCAATTTTTAATTTAAAGTCAAATTTTTTAATTTAAAAAAATAAAAATTTCTCAACCAAATCAAATATGTCGGAAGAAAATATCTATAAATTAAAAGTCTACAATAGCGGGACCACGTTGGTTGTTCTGCTTTGTTAATTTAGCTTTTTAACTAAATTGATCGAAGAATATAAACTATTATTATTATTAAAATTAAAATTAAAACATCCTTTTAAATTAATTCTAATTATTTTTATGATTAAAAATTTTTCAATTTTTTAGCTGCGCAGTTTTATCAATTTCAAATGAAACTTCATTCGAAAAAAATTTCCAAGCAGCCTCTTATAAAACATACAAGTCATCAATACCCGGAAACATTGCTAAATTTGTTTATCAAGTATTAATAAAGCTAGATAATAGCATTCAATTATATAATGAAATACATGACGAAACATTATCCAAAGAGGCTCGTAAAGACATTCAGCGTCTTAAGATAGACGAGCTTATTTCAAACACAAATTTTGTTCAAACACTGCTTAATTGGTATATACTTTTCATAACCAAAGGATTGGAACCATTGAATCTTGAAACAATAAATATTCTCTCTAAAGTTTTTTATTTAAATAATTCAAAGATTTAATTTTAAAAATGCCATTTTTTAAAGCTTTGTATAATTGATAATTTATTGTCAGGAGATTCAAATTCAAAAGGCAAACTAATTGCGCTCAGAATATTTTTGCCTACATTGACTCTAGATCACAATTGCATAGAAATTCTACTTGAAATCATCACAAAAGTATTTAATTTTCTATTTAAATTATTTTTATCTATTTTATTGTACTTTGTTGAATATTTTTTTTAATTCAAGACATCAAAATCTTCCAATACAAAATCAAAACAAGCTTCAATTCAAATGGTTCAAAATTTTTCAGTCATGAACAGCTTTATTTTAACACAAGAGCAAAAAAACGAAATAAAACAAATGTTGCTCAATTTGCTGTGTGATGATAGTTTACAAATACGTCACAGTGCTTGTTTAGTTCTAACTAGCATGTTTCACATTAATTTTATTAAAGTTGACTGTGACATTATTGTAATTTTTTCCTCTTATTTTTTTTAAAATAAAAATGGAATATTTTATTTTAGAATAAATTTAAAAAACTTTCAAAATCAAGTCTAAAAAATAAGAGCGCTGAAAGTAATTCAAGTATTCAAAATGGAGGCCAATTTCATGGAGGCATTCTTGGTTTGTGTGCAATTGTAAACTCTTCACCATATGAAATTCCTCTTTATCTTCCCGATATTGTCAGCTATTTGTGTCAATATTCTCATCAGAGCGAGCCAATTGGGGTAAAAATACTCAATATTTTTATTCTAAATTTATTTTTTAAAAATGAAAAGGGATCTGTAAAAAAATGCTTAAATGAATTTAAAAGAACTCATTTGGACAATTGGTCTGCTCATAGACAAAAATTTTCTAGCGAGCAATTGACTAACCTTGATGATGCGCTGCTATCAGGAAATTATTTTGCTTAATTGACTAAATTTATATAAATTTCTCTATCAATCTATTTTGATTTAATTGATAGAATTTTAATTAGTTTTAATTAAAATAAAAATTTTACTATATTTATGAAATACTTTTTTATTTTTCAATGGTTGTACTGGAGAAAAAATCTTTGTCATGTTTAAAGATTTGTATTTTTGAGGTAAAAAAGAGCTAATTTTTTTTCCCATAAAACAATCAAATAATCATATAGGTTCAAAACATTTAATCTCATGATAAACTGGCTAGACTTGTTCAAAGCACTTTTAAGTAGCATACATATTGCTGAATTTTGTTTAGTAGTGGTAAATTCCGATAGGAATACTAATTTCCTTGCGTAATCCTTTTTGATTTATAATAAAGTGCCATCTCCTCTCATGTCTTCAATTGATCTTTATTCATGAAAATTATTGTCAAAATAGTTTTTGATGAAGTTGTTGTTTTCTGGGGCATTGTGAATTTTGGAACAAAAAACAAAAACAAAAATTTTAAATTTAAATAACTTTTTTTCTTTAGGTCTAAAACTCGTTCTGCAAAATGTATCAGCTGATACAAAGCATGAATCATTCAGTTTTGAACTCTGCAATTTCTCTGCAATTATGTAAAATTGTATATGTAATAGAAAGTCACCAAAATTTAACTGCAGAGTTTTTGCACAGATTAAAATTTGGGTGATACAGACTATGTATCAGCTGATACATTTTGCAGAACGAGTTTTAGACCTAAAGAAAAAAAGTTATTTAAATTTAAAATTTTTGTTTTTGTTTTTTGTTCCAAAATTACAGTTGCGTTTTCTGGTGTAGCCTCAAATAATTCTAATAAAATAAAAGTTAAAGTATCAATTTTTAATTTTATTATATAAAATTTAAATATTTTTTGAAAAAAATTTTTTTAGTTTACAGTTTAACTAAATAGAAGCTGTTTTGAAAGCTTTGAAGATCAGGAAAGCCCCGGGTATTGACTGAATCACGGCAGAAATGTTGCAATCTGACGTAAGGACCACAATTGGTATACTACAAAATCTCTTCAGCAATATCTGGAGACAAGAGGCAATACCAGAGGACTGGTCAAAAGGCTTAATAGTAAAGCTCCCAAACAAAGACAACAAAATGATATGTGACAATTGGCGAGGTATAACACTTCTACAAATTGCAAGCAAGGCGTTCTGTTGTATTATCTTAGTCAGAAAAAGGAATGCTTTGGATGTAATGCTTAGAGAAGAACAAGCAGGATTTAGACAAAGAAGAGGTTGCATAGACCAGATATTTTCCCTTAGGAACATTATAGAACAAACTTTGGAATAGAATAGCCCCTTGTATCTTAACTTCATTGACTTCAAGAAAGCCTTTGATAGCAAACACAGAGAAACCTTATCGGTCATACTAAGATCTTACGGTCTACCACAGAAGATAGTTAATTTAAACTCTTCTACGAGAAATATGAGTGTAGCGTGATTTTGGAAAAAGAACAATCTGAGAGCTTTATAGTGTGTAAAGGAGTCAGACAAGGATGCGTTCTCTCCTTAAAAGTATTCCTAACACTGATTGAATATGTCATGAAGAAAACAACTACCAGTGATAGGGGTATACAACATTATTTGATGGCACAAATAAGGTCTGTTTTTTTTATCTCATCGTAAATTTTGATATTTATTAATTAAAAAATAGCTAGAGACCTTAAACTTTAATTAATCTGACTGCCAAAACAATCAATTTCAGATTACATTTTATCAATTTTGTCTGAACGAGCAAATAGCGTATTTTATTTAGATTCAAATTGTTGTCATATTACTTCGAAAGTTAAGACGAAACTGGAAGATTACAGAATTAAACCAAATTTTGATTCCGCTTCACATGACAAATTTACCACAATCAGCTGACGTTTGGAAAAATAAAAGAAAGCTTATTGTGCTAAATAGACGGAATGGTGTAAGACAAAGAAAATGAAATATATCATACATGGGAATTTAAAATCAACAGGATATGTCAATAAATTGGCTTTCTGAAATATGAGAATTTAATAAACACTTTTGATTCATGTAGTATAACAAGCCAAACAAATTATCTAACTCACTAAATGAATTGGTTAAAAAAAATATGTTTCTTTTAAACGATGCTAAATTGCGGCCTATTGATTTATCCTAGCTATAAATTGAAATAAATTTAATAAATATAAATTATTTTTTATTTATTAAATTTATTAAGAATGTTGGCTGACCGGTGGCTGACCACGAGTCAGTCTGTTTTTATTAAGAATTAAAATAAAGTTTCGAAAGCTTCTTATTTAGTCGAATAGCAGCTATATTTGTAGAGTATTATTAACGTGCCAGTGCGTAGTTAGTAGTAGTAGTATTAGTATAAATGCTGTGGGAGACTTGAGTCTCTAAGTAGTGGCGCAGGTAGACGCCCACTATAACAGCCAATTGCTAATTTTTTTAAATAAGCTATTTTTGAAAGCTTATTTTAACATATTTTTTAATAAATTTAAAGTTTTTTTTTTTTAATTTTTTCATCTGAGTAACTTGTCGATTCTTTTTTTTAAAAATGTTCGTATTGCTGACACTATTTGTCACCGCATTCAGCGTGTTCCAGTTTCCTGCTGTTCGGTTTGTAAAAATGTTGTGTCTCACTCCACAATTGCGGATAAGCGGCCGCTCGATAGCCATATAACAAGTTCTTGTGTTCCCTGCTGGGCTGTCTAGACCGTCCGAAGCCAGCTTTTGATCCCCATTTAGGAATGTCACCCGATCATGACCATGCTGAATCTTATGTAGTTGGATGAAATCACCACGACTGCGTCTCTTTTCTATGGTAGTCCAACCAATAGCCTCTCTTCTCTCGACGTAGTTCTGGTACTAGTTTCGATAATCGTCGCTGAACTTGCCCCACGACATCTATATCACTTCGCCGATACGGATTCCAGGCTCCCACAGCAAATTCGAGATGGGGCCGAATAAATGACTTAAAAAGTAGATCTACTAACTTTAAAGAGAAGTATTTTAAAGTGAGTCTTATTCGACTTGCCATCATCAATGTTCTTGCCACTGCTCGCTTAGCCTGTTCGCTTGACTAAAGATCGCTGGTAATGATGATTTCGAGATCACGTTCTCTAGCTGTCTTCGCTAGAGTGTGACCTCCAAGCTTAAAGTCATGACACCTGTTGTTTGCTCCAAAATGCATTGCGACACACTTCTCTAAGTTGAATTTAGTTTGCCATGTATCAGACCTTACCAACAATCTCTCCAGATCCAACTGCATCTCTATAAAATCCTGTTGCCGCTCTACTGATCTGACCAGCTTGCTATCATCCGCGTAGAGCCTCCAAAGTGGCTTTGTTAATTTTGAAACAAAAAAACAAGAACAAAAATTTTAAATTGTAATAACTTTTTTTGCTTTGGTCTAAAACTGGTTCTACAAAATGTATCATTTGATACATAACATGTATCTCCTAAAATTTAATCTGTGAAAAATCTCTGCTATTAAATTTTAATGATTTTTTAATGCATATACTATTTTGCAGATTTGCATAGTTTTTGCAGAGATCAAATATTGGTGATACATGCTATGTATCACATGATACATTTTGCAGAACCAGTTTAAGACCAAAGGAAAAAAAGTTATAACAATTTAAAATTTTTGTTCTTGTTTTTTAGTTCCAAAATTCACAAAGCCCTGCAAAGTGAGGCATATCATTTATAAACATGATGAAAAGCAGAGGACCAAGCACAGATCCTTATGGAACTCCGCTCGTGACTTTCACCCAATGTACCACCAGTACTCTTTTCGAGTTATTGGGGTCATTCGGAGGAAAGTGTTTGTGGTGTAGCAACCACAAGAGCATACTTTGGTTTGCCAAAACTAAATAAAACTATTTACTTATTTACATATTTATTTACAGCTCTAACTAGTACTTAACACATCATCTTATTTCAATATATACAGTTGCAACGTCACCACTCTTACGCTAAATATAAGCTTACCAAAGCCAGTATATAGCCCGTAAAGCCGAGAGGTTTGCGCGTTAGTCATAGGGGAGAGAAAATCTAATGAATATATCTGTAGTACGGGGCGCATGTTTTAAACCCCTTTCATTTATAAATGGGGGACCAGTTTCGACTGAGGATTTTGATAATTATGGCTTAGATGATCAACTCAATGCAGTCACCTCTGTGTCAGATCGGAGCCTTAGCTCAAAAGCGTACTTAAAAAGGAGATGTGCTCCCCCTATGCTTCACAAGGAGCGTACATGGTTAAAAAAAAAAAGCCAGTATATATAAATCCTATTTAGATCACTAACCTATCTATGCTTTATTGTTTAATTTTTTTGTAACCCTACCCGCCAAGCCAAGGGTCGCTATAGAGGAGCGAGAAAGCTAGATTTTCACAGAGAGACGATGTTTCTTTTGTCCTTTCTACCCCCTAAGCTGTCCCACATTGCTCCAAGGAAAGATAGTCTTCTTACCGGATTTAAAATAGACTTATTTGAGTTAATTACCCAACCTGCCATTTTTAATTATTTTTATTTTTTAAAAAATACTAATCAAAAATTTAATTACATTGTGAATAAAATTTAATACTAAAATTAAGAAAAAAAAAAATTATCTATTTATCTGCCAAGTCAAGGCTACTGAAAAATTTCTCAAACAAATATTCCTTGGCCTCATCTGAGCAAAATTTCGATCCATTTTTGGTTTTGGTGGCAAAATCAATATCCGACTTGTTTATATTAAATCTGCACCACATGCAAAAATTTTTTCCTGATGAAAACATTTTAGAATATTTGCGCTGATTTTCATAGGCTCTTCGCGCTTTTTTAAGCGTTTCATAAATCGGCAAAGCAATCAGCCGTCTTTCCATGTCCTTGTTGATAAAAATATAATTTGACTTGGCTATTCTCCAATACGATTCATACACTATAGCTCGATTTTTCACATCAAATCTCATTATCTTGCTATTGCCCATGTACAGCGCCCACTTAACATTATTCTGACTTTCCAAGTCTGACTCATCTTTCACATATTCAATTAGATCACCCTCAATTAGCATGCTCAAACATGTTTGATTTCTTTCTATTCTTTTTAGAGCTCTCCGACTAAATTTCTGATTATCTATTTGATAAATAAGATTTTCTAGAGTCGAGTCAAAATGGGGATCATCGTAAAAATCAGCGTTTGTCGCATACTTGCTTAGCTCATGCTCTTCACATGTACTTTGCTCTTCTTCATCTGTTCCAATGTGATCTGTCTCTAGGCCCGACTCGTAGTCATCATAGTAAACAGTTGGTTTTTGGTAGATAAACGACTTTCTGCGTGGAACAGTGCTGTAAATTACTTGACTACTGGGCGAGTGCATGGTCTTTAAATTGGAATATGATGAAAAATAGTTTTGATTAAGTGCCTGAGATTCCAAATATGGCTGATAAGAGTGGTACATTCTTAAAATAGTTTTATCTAAATAAAACATTGAAATGCTTGGCTAAGTATTATTTTAAAAAAAAATGACATAATTTGGCTAGCTTAGAAAACGAGAAAAATATTTTAATTAATTTCTAAATTGTCAAGGTAGGCTTAAGATGAAGAGGGCGCAAGCAGGGACAATGAACAAATTTATTTTAGAAATGCTTGAGAGAGCTTATCTAAGCTACTTCCAATTTATATGCATATTTGCTTCTAACTAGGACTCGACACATCTTTATTTGAGAAATTCATATGGTAATTTAATAACTATCAATTAAAATAATGTTCGAAAAGATTTTGCTTTATTTTTTATTCTTATTTTCTAAAAAAAAAAAAAAACAAATTAAAAAACATGTTAATTTTAATTAAAGTTTTATTCGACCATTATTTATTTTTGATTCTTGTATATTTCTTCAGCACTTGAATTAAAGATTTTAAAATAAAAATGAAAAAAATTAATTAAACACTTTGTTTTTTAGAATTATAAAAATTTTTCTTTTTTTTTTTTAATTAAAATTTTAAATCATTAAAAATATTTTTTTAATTTAAATTAATTAGATTTTGGACCTTGTCCGTTTACATATCGGACTAATTTTATTTCGAGTTTCAACTGCTGCTTTGCTCTATTTGTGCATGAAACAATTCATGCATCAATTCGGGAGTAAAATACCAGATAGAGTAGTGGTACCTGGAACCAAGTAACAAAGCTTTGGTTTATTGAGAAAAAAAATATTTTCATTGAAAATAAATTAGATAGAAGATTAGAAGTAAAGATAATTTTTGGGTCATTAAATTTTCATTATAATTACTTTGTGTAAAAAACAAATATTCTTTATTAATTTCTTAAATTTAAAAGTTTTATTTTTTCCTAACCTAATTTTTTTGTTGTTGAAATTACAAACATAAATACCAACAATTTATATCAGATCTTAATTTTTTAGTATGTTTTTGAAGAATTGCATAGTTTTACACTGACCAATTTGGGTGATTTTTGACCTAAGTATAAAGTATTTTTATTATCAGCTTTTAAAGTTTGACAAAATATGAGTTATAAAAATTTTGCTTATGAAATTTTAAATCTATCTTTGTAAGGAATTTATCTTGAAATTTTAATTGAAAAAAAAATCGGGCAATTTTAAATTGATTATATTAAAATTTTTCAATAGAAATTTTAAAAGCTAAATAAATAAAAAAAGTTACTTAAAAAAATATTGGAATTTTTAAAGTTTACAAGAAGATTTTTTGTTTACAAGAAGTTTCCATTTTCTATTCTTTTTTGTCACGTTTCTCTATTGTACATTTCAATTCTAAAAATAATTACAGTAAAATTCAGATCAAAAAGAATAAAACTTAGATAATACTCTATAGAAGTTTGAATAATAATTTCATTTAAACATATAACTTTTAAATCAACATTTTAAAATTGAATAAATAAAAGATGAATAATATAAAGATAAGTTGAATAGGAAAAAGCTTAAATTTTATACAGATTCGGATTTAAAAAAAGATTTCTAGCACTTTAAACAGATTTTTTTTTCAGCATGGTTTTATTTTTGGTAAAATTGGTGATAAAATATATTTTTTGATAACGGAAAAATTTCGACAAAAGGTTCAACTTAAAAATAATCTTAGCAACTCAAGTCATTAAGTCAAATGTTCCCCTTTTTTTTAAATTTTCTATTTTTTAAGAAATTTTTTTAACCCCAATTTTACTAAATATAAAGCAAAACAAAGATCAATATTTTAGCTAAAATAAAATTATTTATTTAAATTTTTATCAATTTAAAAAAAATTGAAATAAAATTTTAATTTCTAAAATTTCATTCAGTATTTTGCTTTTAATTATTTCATCTTTGTTTTGATCATCACGATATTTAGGATTCTTGATTCTTCTTCAATATTAATTAAAAGGATTTATAAGAATAAATGAATATTATTCAATGAAATTATAAAAGTATGTTTCTTTTTCATACTACTTGGATTTGACACTAGAAAGCTCGAGAGGTTTTTTAAATCTCTTTTTTTTTTAAATTTAAACTTTAATATTTATCTCAAAGAAATTAAGTTTTAAAAAATGACTTAAATTATCCTTAAAAAATACTTGAAATAATTAAAAATTTATTTTATTTTTATTTCTTGAATTTTTAATTTGAAAATTTTGTAATTGTTTAACCGGGCTTTCTACTTTTTTTATTTAACGTAGTTTTTATACTCTTATTTAAGAATTCATAAATTTGTTAATCTGCAAAATACTATAAAATACTATATAAGATCAAATAATTGATTTTAAATACTTAATAAATAATTCTAAATATTATTATATTACAAATTTTATTAAACTAACTTTTAGTTTAAATTAAATATCATTAATTTTGACTTTTACCTAAACCTAAAAAATTTTTAAATTTTGTCTTTTTTTAGTAATATTAATGTATTCCTATAAGCAGCATTATTGCGAGTCTAATTTGTCTCACTATATATACATGTTGACAGTGGCTTCAATAATATTAATTTCATCGTGTAAGTTTAATCTTAAATCACTCAACTCTTATTTTTTTTCCTTCAAACCAAAGACAAAATTTTAAACTTCTCTTTTATTTACATAGATTTTTTTTTTTTTTTTTTGAATTTGAATTTTTTCTGAAGGAGCATTTGCTCGATCAGAATTTTTTACAATTAAAAAAAAAATGCTCTAGTGATTCTCATTGTATATATATTATTTCAATTGTACGCCAATTCTGACGATGATTAATAAAAATAAAGTAAAAAAAAATTATAAAAAAGAAACTTGTAGAAAAATCTCTTTAAAAATTTGACAATAGTTTTCAATTTGACAACAAAATTTTGTTAATTTGATTTTTGTAAAATAAAAAATTGTAAAAATTGTAAAATTTTACATAAAAAGGAAAAAAAACAATATTTTATTACTTTGAATATCAGTGCTTTTAACTCACTGATATAAATTATCTTAATGAAAAAGAAATACTTAAGTATGTTTTTACGACTTTTATTTAAAATTATTTTAAAAATCTAATTTTTTTCTAAAATATTTTATCTGAATATAATGTTGCATCAAATCAGTTTTTTTTAAATGAATAAAGGATGATGGGTCTTGTCCCATAAAACAAAATAATAAAGCATAAAAAATTAAACCTTAAAGCATAATGAATAAAAAGTTAAGATTATTATTTTTCTTATCTTTATCGCATATTTTTTTTATATTAAAGCATAAAATTCTTTTTTCCGATTAACGAAGAACGTCCCAAAGCGATTCGTTATTCGGTCTAAACGAGAGAAACAAAAAGGTTTACTAGCAAGAAAACATTTTTCATCAAAACTTTTCTATAACAGCTCTAGTATCTGAAATGACTCAAGTTACTGAAGTCGATCATCTTAACCAAGTTGATCATGTTTATCTGGTCGTTAGAAATACAGAAGCTCTTGAACCCACATACAGAAATAAGAGGTCGTTTACCTAAACGTAAGGTTAACGTTAAACTGTTTAATACTGAAGAAATTGAATCTAAAAAAAAGACGAGGTCGATCGCCAAAGGCCAAGTCAGCTTTGAATATTGATTAAATAATGTTTGCTTTATGCTTTAGTTTTGTTTTCTAAACGAATGTATTGATCTAAAACTTGGTGCATCCATAAATGGGGTGAATGTTTCTATTATAGATTATTGTGATGATATTCTAATACATGCAACTAAACCTCGACATTGTCAATTAATCCTGCACATATGTTCAAAATATGCTCAAAGCTGGAAAATAGACTTAATCCGGCTAAATCTGCTTCAATTATCTTTCAAAAAGGTAAAACTTTGAGCATAAATAAATTTATCCTCAATGGATTTGAGATACCACAGACTCAAAATACAGAATACTTAGGTCTCTCTATAGGTGACAGTAATTTTATCTGGAATTTTATTGAAGAAAAGTGGAAAAAAGTTGAGAGGATTTTTTACGCCTTATACGGACTTGGTTGTAAATTAAAATCGGCATGTCCCAATTTAGTCAGTTTTCTTTATAAGCAGTTTTCCCAATCAATTTTTCGATATCATCTATATTTGGTCTTTATTAGTGAAAATAAACTAAATGAACTAGACATAAGACAAAATTTATTAATTAAAAGAGCACTGGGAATTAAGAAATTTTCCAGAATTAGACCTTTGTCAGAAACCTTACACTTGGAGATGGTTGAACAACTTTACATGAGACACAAGATATTCTTCTTAAAGAAATTTAAAAAAACAGCTAAGTATGCTGGGATATCCTGAATTTCCATTCGCGATAATTATAAAAAGTTTGATCAGAAAAATACCTCTTTTTGTAAACAACTATATAATATGTAGAAAAAAACTCATATCGATGTAATGGACTATAGTTTAAAGACTTCTCTAGCAATAATCGATCATTTATTTATCGAAGAAAATCGTGGTCTAGTTGATTCAATAAAATTTATTGTGGCCAAAATCAAATTAAATTATTAATCTTATGATTTATTAAATGATCTTTTAAAGATAGATTTTTATAAATAATTGTGTTTTTCTTATATACATTTCTACTAACTCTTTCCGTATAGGATCTTAACTTAATAATTATTCAATTGTAAAATATGCATTAAAAGGTAAGTATTGTACTCTTTTCTTTTTTTTTATTTATAAATATATACTTTAAACTGTCGATGGGACTTAAACTCAAGCTTAAATAGATAAAGTATATGCGTTAATAAATTTTTTTATACTATAATTTTTCTTTTAAGCGTCAAATCCATTTGTCCATAAATACTATGGGACCGAGGAAAAACCCCACAGCCTTGTAGAGATCCCAAATTGATTTTGTCCAATACAAGTATCTCTTTACAAAATATCTAATACTATGACTACTACAGTGAAGAGTGCATCAATTTGACTTATCTTTACATACGATTCGCTTTTACATTTATATCATTGAATAACTCTTTAAAATGTTCATTATATAATGGTTTCTAAAAGCTGATGACTTAAAAAAAAATACTAATTTATTTTATTTAATGAATAAATACCAACAATTGAAAAGTCTTTTTAAAAAAAAAATCAAATGGAATTTATAAATAAAAAATAAAAAAAAACCATAGCAGAGTATTGTTTGTCTATTAAATGTTTGTGTGTACGTGTTTGTATGTTTGTTTGCTATTAGAATTTATTGGAGACTAAATAGAAGCGGCTGTTTAAAATATTCAAAACGATATATCCAAATTTTATTCATTATGAAAAAACAATATGAAATGAAAAAAAAAAAAAAATCCAAAAATTTAATTAAGTTTGTGTGTATTATTATTAGTAATAGGAATATTAGTTGACAAAAAAAATTCCATTAGAAAATTATGAACAAAATTTAAAAAAAAAAAAAAATTCTATTCAAGTGATAAAATTGTTTGTGTGAAGAGAAAAAAAAATAAAGTCGAATTTTTTAACTTTCGATTTACATTATAAATTTTTAAAAAAAAAGGATTTATGCCAAAAATAGAAATAAGAAAAAAAAATTAAATTTTAAAAATTCCGATACAAAGGCTTGAACAAATAATTTTATAAATTTAATAAGACCAACAAAAAAAAAATTATATGTATATATATATATATATATGTATAAATTTATTTTAAGACTCTCGATCGATTGATTAATTGATTTATTTATTTATTTATTTATTGATTGATTATCAGCATCTGAATTAATTTAGAGCTTAATTTCATATTTTTTAGCAATGTCCTCGGCAAAAGGATTAGTATTCTTGGCAGCTTGAATTCTGGCCCATTTTTGTTCGAAAGTCTCGGCACTGGCACTGGCCATGGGACTCCTGTAGCTCGGTAGGACTGTTTGATTAAAGCTAGAGCTCATGGGAGAGGAATAGTGTAGATTGAGGGGCAGAGGAGGCAGGGGAGGCGGCACAGCAGCAGCGCTAGTCTGAACGGACGGCGTAATCGGCGTAGCGAACACGCTCGAGCTGGATTGGAGCGGAGGAGCGCTGTGCACCGGACTTGAAAAGCTCAGGTCCTGTTTAAACTGTTCGGTTAGCTCGGGCACTTCGTTTATTTCGGCCAGTTCGGTCAAGGTCTTCGAGCTCGGAATGTCGGTGCTGTTAAAGGTGAGCTTTTGCTGCTGAAACGAGGGAAGCTCGGCAGGCCTGAGCGACTGGTAGGCAGGCTGGCCGCGCCTAAACGGCAGATCGATAGCGGCCTGGCCGCGCAAACTGTTCTGTCGGCCGAGAGACGAGTGCGCCTTGGGACGCTGGATGGCGTGCGGATTGGCCACCGGCTTAATCGGCACTGGGTCCACTTTGGGCATGACCACTTGCGGGTCGTCGAACCGCTCGGTCAGAGACGCCTGTCTGAACGAGCCGAGACGCGTGAACGAATGATTTGGACCCACTTCCATGGACACGTTTTCTCGTTCGCGCTTTTGCTTTCGCTCCAGACAGACGCTGAACGCGCAGCCGACCGCGTGGCTCAGCCGCTCGCCGCCAGTGCTGCTCGACGAGGCGCTTTTTAGCGTGTCCTTGGCGGCCAAAAATCCGTGACACAGCCATCGACGTGCGGCCCCATCTCTGCAAATGTAAGCAAAGCCGTTTTCGTGGTGACGATCGGGCGCACAAAACGACACCTTTTCAATTGTTTGGTCGACAAGCAACGTTTTGTTTGACTCGTCAACGACTCGCAACGAATCGCCCGTTATGTAAAGAATGGCTTTGACGGGCTTTTTTTTGTCCTTGTCGGCGATTAGACTGCCGAGCGCCGTTTCGCATATGTGCATGCCGCGCGAGTCCGACACCTCTTGGTAGCCGAGGTACTTGACCTGGAAGGAGCAGGTGCCGGCGCGCACGCGCTTCTCGTCTTCGAGCCAGAGGGCGGGCCGGCTGGGGCCGGACTCGGCGGTCTTGGCCGGCACCGCCGAGGAGACGGCTGGCGGGGGCGGCGTCGCGGTCGATTCGAGCTTTTGGGCGTCGGCGGCCGGCTTTTTCTTGCGGCGGAAGGTTAGCGACCGGCGCAGTTTGTCCATGCGACGGTTGGGCTTGGGCGTCAGACTGTCCGTGGGCTGACGGTCGACCTCGTCTTCGGTTATGTAGGCGTGTCCGCCGTTTGACTTTGTTCGCATGCTTCCCGAGCGACGCAGGCCCGAATTACGCGCTGCTTTAAACGTTTCGTTTCCCATCTCGTCTAGCACGCTTCAGATTAGAAATTTTTTTTTCTTTCCTCTCAATTGATCAATAAAATTAATTTATTTCTAAAAATTTTTTTTTTTTTTTTCCTCAGTTGTTTAGTTGATATTTCAACTAACGGCGTCTCTCATAGATTCTCTCTCTCATTGCATTTAATTTAAATAGAACAACAACAAAAAATAGATAACAAAAGAAAATACTTTCTAAATTAGCAAATAAATTGATAAGTAGCCGATTTTGGCTTCTTTTTATTTTTTATTTAAATACAATTAAAGTAGAAGAAATAAAACAAAAAAAAGATGTAAACTTAAAAAACCGATTTATGCTTGAATGTTAAGTTAATTTTGAAATTTTAGTGTCTCATTATTTTAATGCTCTGTTGGTGTTTGATTGTTTTTTGGCTGATTAAATTTGAAAATAAAATGTTTTTAAGATTTTCTAACCAGATATTCGAAAAAAAAATCAGACTTCTCAATTAACTTCAAAAAGACCAATATTTGTAATTATTAAATAAATTATTTATTTGAAAAATTAGTTTTTTATAATTTATTAGTATTTTTTTGTTACTAATAGATTTTGGTCTAAATGAAAAATAAATAATAAAAGAGTTAACTAATTGAAAAAATTGCCCTCTTCTTAAAATATTTATTAGAGAAAAATTTTTTAAAAAAAAATTATTTTTCAAAAATTTTTCATTTTTTGATAAATCAAAATTTACTAAAATAAAATACATTTAAAAAAATACTTGCATCTTTTTTATCTATAATAATCTTTCTGATGTAAATAAAAGACAAAAAATAAAACATCAATAAGATTTAAATTGATTATTGATTCTGTTTTCGTAAAAAAGGAAAATAAAGTTTTTATTCTAGGCAAAAAAGATTCAACAAACTTTGTTGCACAAAGTTACAGTATTTTTTTAAATGTATTTTATTTTAGTAAATTTTGATTTATCAAAAAATAAAAAAAATTTGAAAAATACGCCTCGAAATGAGGTACATTTGAAGAAATGTAGAGTATCAGGTTTGGAGTTTTTTGAAATTTAGTACAATAGAACAGAACAAAATGTTAAAAAAAGCTTATTAATTTTTTTATTTCTCATGGTGTTCATTTGGCTGAAGTATATTTTGCCAAGATTTTGTACATCATTAGCAGACTTAAGCAATTGATGCAGCTTTCTATGTTGCATTTATAGAACTAATGAAGATCTTAAGAAAAAAAAAAGTTCTAAGCTTTTTTAGCATTAATTTCGGTTCTATTTTTTTCATTTTGTACCAAATTTCACAAAACCTAGGTTATGTTTAGGATTGAGTATCTTACGCAGACCCGAACCCGTTAATCTTTTTTCAGGTACCCAGACCAAACTCGATAGTCTTTTATCCAATTCTTTCGGATTACCATGGCATTGTGAATTTTAGAAACAAAAAAAACAAATATAAAAATTTTAAATTATAATAACTTTTTTTCCTTAGGTAAAACTTTTTTTCTCCAAAATGTATCATTTAATATAAAACATGTATCACCTAAAATTTATTCTGTGCAATTATCAATATTAGACTCCTATTTCACTAGACAATTGATTAACTAAATCTTCTCCGCAACTTAAGAGGAATTTTCGTTTTTTTAAATAAAGACAAAAAAAATTACTTTATGCTTATAAATTTTTTATCTAGATAAGTTATAAATTAATTATTTTTTAATTGGAATTTAAAAAAATATTTTAAATTTTAAAGGATGGTAAAAATTTCTATTGAGTTCTTAGAAGACATTTTTCGTAGAGAAAAAAATTTCATAGAAAGCATATTTAGTATTTTGAATTTTTTTTAGAAATTTTTTTTTAACTTAATTTTTAAATTTAACAGCTAATTTGCAGCATTAAACTTTCATTTTTTTTTAAATACCAATATATAATGATTCTCCTAACCCGACTTGAATGCCTCCTGGATCGACATGGTTACTGCGAAGAAATTTATCTAAAAAAGGGAAATAGAAAATAATAAAAAAGAAAACCAAAATTGAATAATAATTATTGAAATTAAAAGAAAGTAATAAATATTAACATTCATAAGTAAAATTATCGGATGCTGTTTTTTTTTTGTTTCAAACTAAACTATTTTTTTATTTTTTTTTAACATCGCCTACAAGGCGTTGATTGAATAAATAATAATAATAATAATAATAATAATAATGTATAATTTAATCAATATCTGAAAAACTAAGTTTTTACTCCAACTTTTACAAGCTCTAGAAAATTATTTTTTTGATTAAACAAATAATTCTACGAATTTTTATTTTCTATGAAAATTTTTCTATTAAAAACGAATTTAGTAAGAAAAAAATTGAATTTAGATAAAATTTGAAGTTTAGTCTTTTTTTATTAATTTTAATAAGCTAAGAAAGAGAAAATGACTTATTTAATTTTAAAATCTATTTAATATTACGGTTTAGAATAAATAAAGAGATTAATTTATAACTTTTAATAGAAAAAGAGAATTAAACACTAACTTTAATAAAATAATTTGAATTTTTTTATTTTCTTTTATTTTTTTTTAAAGCAATTTAACACGGTCTGAAACCGTTCATAGAAAAAAAATGCATTTACCTTTTTAAAGATACTGATACAATCACTGACTAAAATTCAAGTACCTATTTATTAAATTGAATGGAACAAATAATTTTATCACAAGATTGGTTGAGAAAAACTTTAACTTGTCTAATTAAGAATGCTGTTTTTTTGATTAAAGCTTTAAATTCCCCAAAAAAAATTAAAATAACAGTAAAATATTTGTTGATAATTGACCCATAAATATTTCCAATAAATTATTGAAATTTAAACAAAAAACTCACAACAGTTGGCGTAAAAATATTAGAGTATCATAGCTGATCTTGGCCTTTTTTTGACGTTTAAATTATCTATTATAAAAAACAAATTAATTAATTTCTCTCAGTATAAGCTAAATTTTTATTTTTAAACTTGATTATTTTTATTATAACTTTAAAACTTGAATATTTATTTTACTTAATTTATTTGATATACGAAAATTTTAAATATTAACACTAGAAGACCTTTTTAATCGTTCTAAACGGGGATCAAATCCCCTACTTTTACTTTAAATTGATAAAAAAGAACGAAAATTATTAGTTAAAATTTTTATTTAGATATCAAATTAAAGTTTTTCTTTATGAATTTTTATTTAAAAAAAAATTTTAAATTTAGCAAGACATTGGCAAAAAAATCTAATGAATCTGATGCTTAGAAAGTTTTTTGTGCTAAAAAAAAACACTCAAAAAGGGGTTCAAAAACCACCTCAGATCCTCTTGTGTTAATTTTAATTTTTTGCAGAGTAAACAAATTGAAGAAAAATAGCACAACATGTTCAATAAAACGTATTTTTTTAAAAACACATAACCAACTTGAAAAGAACAGTCCTAATGTCAGAATGAAATATTTTAATGTCTTTCGTCAAAAAAAGTCTCGCGAAAAAATGTCAACTAAATAGTAGAATCTGCAAAATTTTGTTGATGACAATGATAAATACCAATTTAATAAAATTATAATTTTATTCATTTACTATATAATCAAAAACTATTGATATAGAAAAAAATCAGACTTATTTAAAGGTCACTTATTTAGAATAACATTTTTGCCATAATTTTACTTGTAAAGTTGTGTGATTTGTCCGATTATTGTGTCAAAACTAAAGAAGTTGAAAACCAATTAATTATATTAAAGGATTTAGAAGAAAATATAAAAAAGCATACTCAAAATAGTCTGAAATTTATTTTTTTCTTAAATAAGTAAATTGATAACTCTGAATTTAAAGCTTAAAATTTTACTCTTTACTTACATTTTTCAAACTCAAATTAAGCGACTTCACTTATCAAGTTTAATAAATTATTAATTTAATTTTTAAATATTTTCTAAAATACTTAAATTATTTACAATAAAAAAAAATCAGTACACAGCTGGAATAAGCTGTAACAGTATGCCATGGAAGCTGTAAAGGTCTCTTCGCTTGAATAGAATTACCAGAATGTATAGAAAAAAAATTTAAATAAAATTTTTGTTCTAATTTTACTTCAAATTAATTTATCAATCATTTTTGTACCAAAATAAAAATAATCATTTTTGTCACTGAACACTGATCTTGATCATATTAAAATTTGTTTAACAAAAAATAACAAGAATCTTTGTGATTTTATTATAAAATAAAAAAAAAGTTAACAATGACATTTACTTGATTTGAGTTTAGATGTAAATTTGTAAAATAAAATGCAATTGAAACTTGATTTTATCTAATTTAAACTTTATTTATTTTAAAATGGCGTTTACAAGCATAATAAATCAAACTGTTTACAAAAAAAAAAGTACATACATTTATTTTTATCTATTCGTTGAGCTTGATTTAAATTTAATTAAAAATAAGAAAAAATAGAGGGAGAAAAATTAGGATAGCAATAAATCGGACTTGAAAAGCTTTCTAAACGATACTTGGTCAAAAATAATGAACAAGTGCTTATCTTATCCATAGGACTAGTCCGACGTAGATTAATCTAATAAAATAGTTTAATTCAAGAATCTAGGTTATGTGCTTAAAAATTATTTCTAATTTTTTTTTTTTTGATTTTTCAATGAGTATATAGCTGATAATTTAGTGTCTAAGGGTTTTATTCGTGTATTAGTTAAAATTTATTTTGTTAATGTGCCAAAAGTTTGTCTTATCCAGAAAATAAATATCCGTAAAACTTAGACCCACACAAAAACCACATTAAGTTGCATAAAATTTTTTTTTTTTTGAGAAAAATCATAAAACTTTTAAGAAATAAGTTCATTCATATAAGTAGCAACTATAGATGCTAGTTATAAAAAAAAGTACATTATTGCGCATTAATTTTGACGCACTAGTTTTTTTCTTATTTTTATTTACTAAAACTTAATAAAATTTTTTATCAAAAATTCATTAAATAAATATTGATATTTTAAGTAAAACCAAATCACTTCTTCAAATTGATATAAAATACATGATAATTAGATTTTACATTCAGCTGAATAATTGAAATAAAATGAAGAGCATCTAAAAGACAATTAAAAAGCTATGAACACAAGTTTAGACGCACATCATTAATCTCTAATAAAAACTAAATAAATTAACTTAAATGGATTTTTGAATATTTTATTAATTTTATAGATAAAACAAATAAAACATACCTTCATTTTTTGACATTTCCAAGGTCTTTGAGAGTGTTTGGCATGAGGATTTTATTCATAAACTTATAAAGATAGAAATCCCTGCTTAATTCATTGGATTAAATCATTCCTTTATTCAAGGACATTTAGAGTAAATATAAACGATCAATTTAGTGATGAATTCATCATCTCGGAAGATGTTTCTTAAAGTTCAGTTATTAGTCCTTTATTATTTAGCATATTTATTAATGATATTCTTAAAAAAAGTAAAGTCAATAATGAATACTCCCTTCTTTTTGCTGATGATCTTGTCACTTTCTTCATATATAAAAAATGGTAATAATAGAAGGTAAAGATGGACAGATATTTATATTTGACAAGTTTTTTTTCTAATAGATTTGTTTTTACAAAAATTTCACAGTTAATTTGAAAATTTTTAAATGAAAAATTATTTTAAAAAAATTAAAAAGATTTTGACAAGAGAAAATATGGAAATAAATTCGAAATCCAAAAATAAATTAACATAAGTTTCTCGGTATTAAATTTAATAGTAAATTAACCTTTGCTTCAATGGTACCAGAATTAAAAAAAAATTTTAATTTTAAGTTGAATTATTTTTAAATATTTAAATAAAAATTTTTATATAAAAAATGGAGTTTAAAATTCAACACTAAGAAAACCTTAACTAATCTTTGATTTAATCTATCTTTTAGATTATTCTTTTCCATGTCTAAACTCTTTCTCAGAAACTAATATCAAAAGATTATAAGTAATTCAAAATCCTGCAGTATGTTCCATTCAATTCTAAAACTAAAATACAATACTCCCTCCAATATTTTACATAATGAGGCCGGCAGCCAACTCACAATATTAAAAGTCTCAAATCGACTTTGATGGAAGAATATAAAGCAGGCTTTTAATCAAGATATGGGTACAAAAATACAAATAAATAAAATAAGTGTCTGTGACCTATAAAACTTACAATCTGAAATAATCAGAAACCTTGGAAAAAAATGGGTAATAAAAGCGTTACAAGTTAAATCAGACGCCAAATAATTGGTCTCCTAAAAAGTAAGACTAAATTAATGAGAGTATCAGTGGGTTTTATTATGTAGATAAATGACATTTTATTTCTTTGTTTTGGAAAAAAATTCACCTTCTTTTTTTCTATTTTAATTTTATTCTATTTTATTAGATTCAATTAGCTCCAATTCTGGCCATATAAAATTATAAAAATAAAAAATTTTATCATAAAAAAATAATTTGAAAATAGAAAAATCATAAATTAATTTTTTTTCTTTTAAAAATTGTCTTCTAATAACTGCTTTTGTTAATTTAAATTTTATAAAAAAATAAGTATTGAAAAATTGTATACAAAAAGAAAAACTTGATTTTAAGTATAAAAATTTTGTCAATTAAAAATAATTATTTTTTTTTCAATATTGTATTAAAATTTATCTAAACTTTTTAAAAAAATTTTCCTTACTTATTGAAATTGATTAGATGATAACGCAATAATAGCATGTTCTCTAACTTTTAAAATTCATGTAATTTTCTTTTAACTAGAACTTGAAGAGAAATCTCAAAAATTTAGTTCACTAGCATTTTCTAGAAATATTTAAAACCAAAAAACATATTTTCCAAGTATAACCTTGTGATCTAATTTTGCTTTCATAATCAGATCTTGTTCTTATTTTCTAAATTTAAAACATTTATTTTTTTTGAAATACAAAATCTAAAGATTTAAAGTTCATTTTAACAAAAAATTTAACAAAAAACTTAAAAATGATCACATTATTTAATTTTAAAAAATTTTCTGACCTTGAAATTTTCCATTTTCCAGAAAAAAATTATTCATTAAAAAATTTTTATTTTTACTAGTTAAAAAAAATTAAAAAAAAAAACACAACGAATATCAATAAAATTAATTTAAAAAATTTTTAAAATAACTCTAAATAAATTTTTTTTCTTTTAAAACATAATCAAAGCTTTAATTTATCTTGAAAAGTTAAGTATATAATTAAAATAGTTTGGTTAAATCATAGTCAAATCGTAATCTAAATTTAGCACTAAATAATGTGGTTAAATTGACCCTATTATCACTTATAGTAATCATATCTAATTATTTGCTTTCTTTTGTTTAGCTAAGCTTAGTTGCTAAGTATTTTTTAACATTAAAACTTGGTTGTTTCTCTTTTACGCACACACTACTTGAATTTTTGACGAATTCTTTTAGCATATATAAAAATAAAATAATCATTAACTAGTTAATAATAATTTAGGAAAAAAATTTATTATTTTTTCAACTAACATAAAATTCATAAAATTTTTTTTTCAAATTAAAAAAAAATATTTTAATTTGCCGAATAAAAAAAGCTTTTTCATGACATGTTTTTTCAGATATTGGTTTTCATAAATCTAAAAAAGCTTAGATAAATTTAAAAGAATTTAACAGTTATTTCTTTGAAAATTTTATCCTGATTGAAATATAATTTGTGCTTAGATTTATTGAAGAAAAAAAGAGGAATGAAAATATGGGTGTAAAAATGCAGAAGGCACTCGACAGCTTTACCAAAAGAGTAAGAGAAGTTGAGGAATCTAAATGGTACTATCTAATACTCTACAACTAAAAAATAATGCATTTTAAATTTTAACTAAGAGAATTTTCTTTTTTGGCAAATTTAGTAATATTTTATTCTAATAAAACAAGCGTACCTTAAATTTAGAAAATCTTGAATAAAAATAATATTTCAACTTGTTCAATTTTTTTTAAAATCCTAAATTTGAAGGTTTTTTCATCATAACACAATAAAAAAATTTTGAAAAAAACAAATTATATTTCATTTTAATCAAGATAAAAATTAAAAATAAAAAAAAAACTATGTCTAAAGCTGCATATTAGTTATTGAATTTTCACATTTTCAACAATTTTAGTTACGCTTGTGACATATATAAAAAACAATAATTATTATTGAGAAAACAAAAATACTGAAAATAGGGTTATTTTTAATTAACAATAGCATAATTAATAAATAGTGTCAAATAAAATTAAAACATATTAATTTTTTATTTATCCGCAACAAATTGAATAAAATGATACAATTATACTTGAAAATAAAAACAAAAAATTGATTAAAATAAAAACCAGTTTCAAAGCAATAATCCAAATTTTGATTGTGATTTATTTTTCGGTCTTTAAATATTAGATTTACTTTTTACCAAATAAACAATTTGAAACGAAAAAAATATCTTTTTTAGAAGAAATACCAAATAATATATGGATAAAACCTCTGGAAACAGAGTCAATTCTCATAATTAGCTAATTATTTGTTGAAAAAAAATAAATATTATCTTTTTAGAAATTTTTAACTTTAAAGAGATCGCAAGGAACATTACATTTGAAAGAAAGCGACGCTTTAATTCTTCTGCCTGATATTATAAGTCATTAAAAAATAAAAAAAGATAAGTATTAATTATTTTTGTATTAAAAACCATTTTTTGCTTTTTTTGTTTTATTTTTGCACCAATTTACACAATTTTGCTCTTTTTTTATTATATTTAATATAAATAAATAAAATTATTCCTAACCTCAGAATTTTTGTTTTGTTATGCATGAGAATAACATAGGTTATAATTATATGCCTTTTAGTTATCAATTTTTGAGTAAAAAATTTATTTCAGAAGCATATTTTCCAAGTAAAAATTCAATGTTAAACTTAATTTTTTATATCAGTAAACTTCTGCAAAAATTTTACATGAAAATATGTCTCTTTATTAAAATTTACTAAAAAAACTTTTTGAGCATGATCTTATAATTTGGATGATAAACTTCAAAATGTTCATTCCTTAAAAATTACTGCTGCATATATTAAGTTAATCTTTGTTCGGAATCTAAAGAATAAAAAACATAAAAAATACGATTGAAAAGTTAACGCTTTGGATTATACAGTGTTATTTTTTGGTTAAAAAAAAAACAAAATTTTAACTTATTATGACTCTTGAATTTGTAAAGTGGTGTTGTGCTTTTTCTGTTTTACAATAATTTAGGCATGAAAAGTAAATTAATGTCCTCTTCTGTTCTCTCTTCATCACTGGGACTCTTAACTCTTCATGAGTGAATTTGTCTCAACAGCCTTTAGGCATCTCAGCTATTTTACATTTGACATCTAAGTTATTTTAAATTACCAAAAAATAGACGTAAGTTGATCTCATCAAAAGATTAAATGATTATTTTAAATTGAAAAGGATTTCATTTACTAATTGTAGTTGCTTTGAAGGAAAAGCTTTTAATTCTAGATATACAAATAAGAATTTCTGAAAAGTAACGAGCGAGTACCAGTTGAACACATAAGAAATGCAGTTAATAGTTTTACACAAAGAATAAGAGATGTTGAAGAAGCCAAAGGAGCCTATTGCCATAAATAAAATAACAATAAAATTTAAAAAAAAATAAAATTTTTGTTTAATTTTAATTCAATTATTTTTCATCAAATCCTTGAACAACTATTAAGAATTATATAATATTTTGTAGCCTAGGATCTT
>VANL01000753.1:0-24392 GCA_006352455.1 Brachionus sp. 'Tiscar'
TTATTCTATTTAACTTTATTTTGATTTTTTATTTTATTTTTGTTTTTTAAAATCTGAAGGAGCTTAAGCTCGATACAAAAATACAAATAAAATAAATAGATTTATCCTTTCTTTTTTTTTTTCTATTTTACTTTACCTTATTTTATTTTATTTTATTTTTGTTTTTTAAAATCTGAAGGAGCTTAAGCTCGATACAAAAATACAAATAAAATAAATAGATTTATCCTTTCTTTTTTTTTTCTATTTTACTTTACCTTATTTTATTTTATTTTTTTTTTTTTCTGTAGGAGCATTAGCTCGGTACAGATAAACAAATAAATAAAAAAAAAATTGAATCAAGATATATCCAAAACCCGATTCCATTGTGTAATTGATATCTTACTGTTTCTTCTATTTTCCTGAACTATAAATAAAAAAAAAACAAGCTTACTATTTGTAAATATTAATTTTCATAAATATTCTGCATCTGTAGTTGCCTGCTTCTTCCATCTAGGTGAGAATATTTTCTATTATTTACTCGTTTTTTCTTCATTGATAAATTATTTCTAGCTTAATAAAAATGGTTCTATGAAATGAAATTTTTATGCTCATAGAGGGATAAAAGGCAAAATTTCGAAATATAAAAAAAACTGTAGTGTAGTCTAATCTATTCTAATGCCTGTCGGCATTTAGCTCTATGAGAGCTGTGGCAGTCTTTCTTATTTTTCTGATTCATGCCAAAAATTCCAATTCCAATTCGAATACAATTTTTCTCTCATCAGCTTAATGTTGTGCTTTTTCTTAGAAAATTTCCTGAAAATTTTTTTATCTTCTTATTTGAAAGTCATCTACAAAGAGTGCATGATTGACAGTGTCGGCTATGTGCTTGAAAATTTGACTAAAATATATGTTGAATAAAGTTGGAGAAAGGCAGCTGCCTTGTGGGGCTAAATGATATTTTTTTTATATGACCATTTAAATAAAATGTAAAAAAAATCCTTTAACCCACAAGCTACCTTAACTAAGTTCTATAGACCAAAACTTCTCCTTAAAAAAAAAGTTAAGTTTAAAAAGATTTTTAATCAGCAATTCTTATTCTAAACGAAAATAAAAAAGTTAGTATGAGTTAATAAAAATATTATTTTTCCTTTATTTCAAATTATTAATGATAATGTAAAAGAGTTGGAAAACTTGAGCTTTAGATATAAGTTTAAATTACATTCCAGCTTTTGGATGTCGTGTTTTGACAACAAAAAATCATTAAAAAAAAATTTGGGTGTAAAAATCAGTTTTTATTTGATTTATAAATAAATTTATTCATTTTTCAAAAATTGAGTACTTTTGATCAGGAATTTTTTTTGGTTGTGAAAATCTTTTTTTTGGGCGTAGAAAGCAGATTTTTTGTTGTCAAAAGGTTTTTACCCTTGCTTTTACTGAATAGTTCTTATTTTTTTAACTAGTCATATAACTTTTCTTACTAAAATTTATATCTATAAGGCTTAATGTCGGTTGCTCTGAAGATGATACTACAATGACTACTGTACTGATGATACAATTTTATTAAGAAAAGTATTGTGTCTGATCCATCTATTGTGAAGGCATTGTGAATTTTGGAACAAAAGCGAAAAAAAAAACTAAATTTTTAAGTAGCTTTTTAATTTAGGTCCAAAACTTGTTCTTCAAAATGTATCAAATTTATTTTGTGCAAAAAATCTACAATTCTGCAATATAACATGTGTATTAGATAATTATAAAAAATAATTTTTTAATAGTAGTTGCAGAGGTAATTATTGGCCAATACAAGCTTTAAATCAGTTAGTAGTAGTTGTAGAATAAATGGCCCTATGGCTGTGGCAGTTCTTTGCTATCACACTATTTTCTGTTCCATAAACCATATGTCAAGTTTTGCTATGAATCAATTTAGAGAAATTTCTTCAACGACTCTTTTTGGTAATCGGTTCCAGTAATTCACAATCCTATTAGTGATAAAGTTGAATCGTGATGGACAATTTTTAATAAGTTGATACATTTTTCATAACAAGTTTTGTACCTAAATTAAAAAAATAATCTAAATATTAAGTTTTTGTTTTTTGTTCCAAAATTCAAAATGCATCTATTGAAAGCATTCATTTGCCATTTTTAAGATTGAATCCACAACAAAAATATTTCAACTCAAAACCAGCCAGTTTAGTGACTAATTGTATTTTATTTATCGAAAAAAAAATGAAAAAACTTACTATACAACCTAATTGATCGTTTTGAGTAAAGTCACCAAAAAAATTAGAAAACATATTTTTATGCAGAACACTGGTTGAAATAGTTGTTAACATGTGATTGTTAAATAATTGGAATATCCCTCAACAATGACATGTGCAAAGAATATATAAATTAAATTTAATTCGAAAAGAAAAACAACCAAAAAAACAAAAATTAATTTATTAATAACTATTAAATCTAATAATTATCCAAGATAGTCAAAAATAATAAATAGAATTTAACCAGAACGAGAATATAATTTAAATTAATAAGTTTTTTTATTTAATACCAAATAAAAAAAAAAAAAAAACAAATTTTCTTTCTTAATTTCCGTACAAGACTTGTCTCATTCTGTTCAACGCTGAGCCAGCTTTGAACCATTCGATTTGACCCTCGTTCATAGTGTGCAAGAGTTCAATTTTATCAACTGAACCATCTTCATGCTTAATGTGGCATTCGACCGGCTTTTTTAAAAAAATTAATTTCAACTTTATATATCACATAGAAAATATACTTTTCCTGGAGCCAAGTCCTTGAGACCGACCAATGATACTCTATCACTTGGTTTAATTTTGTCATAATCGCTTGGATCAGCGAATCTAAGCGGCAACAAACCTTGTTTTTTCAAATTGGTTTCATGAATACGAGCAAAGCTCTTTACAATAATGGCACGACCACCTAAATGTCTTGGTTCGAGAGCTGCATGTTCTCTCGAACTTCCCTCACCATAATTATCGTCTCCTACTGCTACCCATCCCAAGCCTTTTGATTTATAGTATCTGGCCACATCTGGCACTTTTCCATACTCACCAGTAAGCTGATTTTTTAAATTGTTTGCTTCGCCATTTTCGTCATTAATAGCGCCAATGAACATGTTATTTGATATGTTGTCCAAATGACCTCTGTATTTTAGCCATGGACCAGCAGCCGAAATGTGATCGGTTGTACATTTGCCTCTTATTTTGATCAAAACTGGCAAATCGACCAAATCGTTGCCACTCCATTTATCAAACGGTTCCAAAAGTTGCAAACGCTGCGAATTCGGATCTACATCAACATTAACATTTGAGCTATTCTCTGGTGGAGCTTGATAGGTATCAACACCTGGGTCAAAACCACGATTTGGCAAAGTATCGCCATGAGGTGCTTGCAATTTAAACTTTTTACCATCGGCTCCAGTCAATTCATCAGTCAATGGGTTGAATCTCAAATCGCCGCTCAATGCCAAAGCAGTGACTAATTCTGGTGATGTTACAAAAGCATGTGTTTGAGGATTGGCATCATTGCGGGCTGTAAAATTTCTATTATAAGACGTAACAATGGTGTTTTTATCTCCTTTTTTGACATCTTGTCTGTCCCATTGTCCGATACATGGACCACAAGCATTTGCCAATACAACACCACCGAATTCTTCAAATATTTTGGCAATACCATCACGTTCAATAGTGGCTCTAATTTGCTCTGAGCCTGGAGTGATGGTAAATTTTGATTTTGCTTTAAGACCGTGATCAAGTGCTTGTTTGGCAAGACTAGCCGCTCTGCTCATGTCTTCATAGCTTGAGTTTGTACAGCTGCCGATTAAGCCAACTCTAATGTCAGTGGGCCATCCATTTTTGACCGCCTCTTCGCCAACTTTATCTATCGGATTGGCCAAATCGGGCGTAAATGGACCGTTTATGTGAGGCTTCAAATCGTCCAAATTAATCTCAATTACTTTGTCGTATTCAGCACCAGAATCAGCTCGCAACAGGTCCGAGTACTCAGTGGCAAATTGGGCTATGTCTTCACGACCTGTCGCTGACAAGTAATCAGCCATGCGTTTATTGAATGGAAAAACGGATGTTGTAGCTCCTATTTCGGCACCCATGTTGCAGATAGTTCCCATACCAGTGCACGATATAGAATCAACACCTGGTCCAAAATATTCAACAATAGCTCCAGTGCCTCCTTTAACAGTCAAAATTCCAGCCAATTTGAGAATAACGTCCTTGGAAGAAGTCCATCCGCTCAAACTACCAGTCAAGCGTACTCCTATCACTTTTGGACATTTAAGTTCCCATGGCAAGCCAGCCATTACATCTACAGCATCAGCGCCTCCTACACCAATGCACAAGCCACCTAGTCCTCCACCATTTGGTGTGTGAGAATCTGTACCAATTAGCAATACACCTGGAAAAGCATAATTTTCCAAAATGATCTGATGAATTATTCCACTGCCTGGCTTCCAAAAACCAACACCGTACTTGGCGCCTGCAGTCGAGAGAAAGTTGTATACTTCTCGGTTTAAATCGACTGCTCGGGCCAAATCTTTTTGACCACCAATTTGCGCCTCAATCAAGTGATCGCAGTGAATTGTTGACGGCACTTGAACTTTAGGTATGCCTGATGATATAAACTGAAGCATGGCCATTTGGGCAGTAGCATCTTGCATAGCCACTCGATCTGGTCTCAATTTCAAGTAAGAATTGCCTCTTTCAATTTCCTTTAAAAAGTTGAGTTAAAAAAAAAATTTCCAAATATTCACTGGTTTAATGTTCGCAAGCTATACACGCCAAAAGCAAACATCTTAAACTAAAGCGCACATGAACTTGCTTTTTTTTTAATTCGGATGAATTAAACTACTTAATTTTGGGTCTTTTTTTTTGAAAAATGGACAAATTAAAATTAGATTTTAATATTGTTGTCACAGACCCGTACTCAAATTAGTCAAAATTTGACTTACTTGTCCCTCTGGGTCATTAAGATGGGAGTAGAGGATTTTTTCGGACAAAGTCAATGGTCTATTTAGCCGACTTTTGACTACGCTAAGAGTAGCGCTTAGCTTTTCATATGGAACAAAGTTATTTGGCTCAAATTTGCTCAAAGCAACCTAGAGAAATAAATTTTCATTAAAATATTAACTAAATAAATGGACATTAGAGTATAACTTGTCGCGATTTGGCTGCAAAAGATGGATTGCTTGTGTGCAAGCAGCGTTTAAGTGTAACATTCAATGCGGTGTAGCGCATTTTTATCTAAAATAAGTTCTAATTTTAAAATAAAATAAAACGAAGTTTTGTTATTAAGGTAATGTTTTTTAAAATTTTTATTTATAATTATCTGTAAATTTTGATAAACATATAGTTGCGCAGAGAGAGAAAAGAGTTTAAACAATCTTGAACTGACGCTATAAATTGGAATTTTTAGCATGATTTGGTGCAAAAACATGCAATTTAATATATGCTTGTTTAAAAGTCTGATTTATTCAATAAATAAGCTCACCTATTTACATAACTAACTTTACTTTAAATATAAATAGATTTTAATTTTAATTTATCGAAAAGCAAAAGTAAATAAAAAAAAATGGAATTTTTACAAATTTCTATTTGAATATAAAGTGAATTCGCCAAAATTGACCTTTAATTTTGATTAGAAAATTTTCTTGTGAGAATTGAAAAATTTTTTTAAATCTTATCAATGATATCGTGTCAAATTTTTGTTTAAGAAAAATTCACAATCAACTTGATTATTTATTCAAAAATTAAAACTTATTTAAATTCAATAAAGTATTTAAAATTGCTACATATTTTATTTAAAATTTAGAATTTTAAATTGATTTATCTAGAAAAAATTTTTTTTTACTAATTATTATTTGAGAGCACCTTTATACATTAGGAAATTCAAATACAAATTAAACAAGAATATTTTGTTTTTTTTTAAATTTAAAATCATTTTTTAGGTTTGAATTTAATTATTGATCTGATAAAAAATATTATTTTATTTTTTTAAATTTTTACTTGAATTTCAAAACTCTGCACTTTTAAGCAAGAAAATAAGTTAGATTTTTTTAAAATTGAAGTTTAAAAATCTAATATAAATTAGATTGTTTTTGCATAACTTGATATTTGAGCTAAATTATTAGAAGCCAGTTTGGCACATATCCGGATTGAAAATTTTACTAAAACAGACTTGTTTATTTAATTAAATTATCCAAGTCTTTAAACTAGGTTATGGAGCAAAAAAATTGCTTATTACTAGAAATAATTTTATTAATTTAAAGAATATTTATCTTGTTTTCTACTAATGGCTGAAATTATGAAAATTATCTTTTTTTATTAGACAAAACAATTTATTTTGAAAACATTTTATTGAATAATTAATATTGTGCAGCAAACAGAGATGGTATTTTGACTGTTTTTTTAAGTTTAGCATAGCATAAGCACTGGCCAAAATAAAATAAATCAAAATCGTTCGTAGCCAAATTTGTGTAAGATTTGTTTATTCGGAGTAATTTTAAACTAATCAGATCTAAGCCAGATTTGTATGCACTGAGATTAGGCTCTAAACCAATTGTTATATGTGCTCTATCCGCAAATTTCAATCTATCAAAAATAGTTTTATCACTAAATTGATTTCTACTATCCATTATCTCCTCCATTTCTTTTTCACTCAATTCATTTTGCCATAAATTATCACCATTTCTTAGACGAACATCAGCTGCTACTGACCGATGTGTAATAGAAAATCCTACAATTTCAATGGAAAACATTTTACCCATTGATTGATTAACTTCTGTGTCAAAAAAATAGTCTTTGCAAAGCGTTATTTCTTTGTCACAATATTTGGCTGTACAATGTAATTGATCCTGATTGCGTATCTCATATAAATCTTCAAATAAACAAGAATTTTTTGTTTTTTTTAAACAAGTTGTAAGTTGCAAAATTTCCAAACATTGACTAAAACATGCTATAGCCATAGAGCATATCAATTTTGAATCAGCTTGATTGAGAAACCAGGCGTAGAAGCGCGGAATTATAAGTTCATAGGCATCTAACTTTTTTTGAATAGTTGCTTTACTAATATTGTGTCTGCAAAGCTCTAATTAAGTCTAATTTTACAACTGATTAAATCTAAATTTTAACTAATTTACCATGAAGCTTATCCACATCGAATTTATGGTTGGATCGAGCCTCTGTTAGTAGAACAAAATAGTTAAAATCTTTACCAATGCGAATCAGTGGTTCTAGTTCCTCATAGGACAAATGAGTGTCGTCAGCAATGACGCATTTTCTTCCTAATCTTGTCAAAATTTAATCTTATTCAAATTCCCAATTGATCTATTTACTTGCAAGCCTGTATCACCTTTTGCTGAACAAACTGTTGGCACTCTTTTACTTTATCTCTTTTGAACTTATAGACTCCGAATTGATCAGTGAAAAATTGGTCTCCTTCACAAATTTCATGGTCTGAATAAATTTGACTGATTCGAGCTGCCAGTGTCGATTTACCAGAGCCTGGTAAACCCCTGTTTATAAACAAAATCTTTTATTTATTTTAAAATAACAAGAAATTTAATAGAAAATTTTTTTTTTAGAATTTTTACTTTAGAATTTTTTAGAAAATTAATTGTATCCGAATCAGTGAGAAAACAGTGATCATTTAATTTTAGATTTAATTCTGATAAAAGATGCAAATCGTCTAATTTCATTTTAATAAAATTAAATAATTTATTTTAATTTTTGTGAATTTTTTTTTCATCAGTGTTTGCTTGTTTGCAAATAAGTCTATTTAGTCAAAAAAGATTAAAAAGAACATAAAGGTAATAGGAATTTTTATTTTTTGATATTTAGTGGATAATTGAATTAAAAAAAAATAGACGTATGTTTAGTGCGATTATATTTTTTTATTCAATAATGGTAATTGATGAATAGGTAATAGATACGAAGAATGAATAGATGTATTTGTCTTTATTGTATATAAAGGATTACAACTAAGCTGATAGACATGTAAAATGAGATAATCTTTTATACATACGTATAAACTTAAATACGTGAACTAAAAATAAAATATTTATAGTTTATTTAATGAAAAATTTTGTTTTGTGTTTCTAAAAATCAATAGATTGGTAGAAAAAAAATATGATCATAATGTCAGATAGTGGCTTTAGAAAAACTTAATTAAACCAGTCGACTAATTAGGTTAAATGACAATTAAATTTGAACTAATTTTCAAAAATTAAGACTCTTTTAGGCTTTAAAATTTTATTTAAAAAAATAAAATAAAGTGACTTTGACGAGCACAGCCTTTTTTTCAAAACTGTAATCTAAAGACAACTTATGGCACATCACTTCTTGGTTATATTTTTTTTCGTAAACTAATGCGCATAATTTAGTCTCATTAAATTTTTTTTATTTTAACTTATGAAAATTTTATTAATTTTGTACTACTTAATTTATTAATACTTGAAACAATTTAGCTTATAGATTCATTTATCTTTAGCTATTTGTATTTATGTACTTGATTGTATTTCAATCATTATCTTTCGCACAGATGATGGATAGATATCTCTAACCGAGATGAACTAGTTACAAAAATTATGCATTTTTTATTTCTAATTTTTCTTTTTGAAACACAGCATAAACTAAATACTTAATGAATTATAATTATAATTTTTATTTTATTTTGATTAAAGAGCTTTGTTAAATTTTAAAACGATACGAGCCGTTTTGTTCAATTTTAATCCTTCAAAATTAATTAAATTAGACAACAACTTTCGTGTCAATAAAGGATTATGATGCCAAGTAACGTGATTTTTAACTAATTAGGTTCAAATTTAAATAAAAATTATTTTTAATTATTAAATTGCAGCTCTTTTTATTGTGTCTTATTAAATTTTTCTTTTATTTTTGAATTTACTTTTTATCATGGAACTGGATCGAAAACCTAAGGTCATTTCATACAAACTAAAGAGATGCCTACAATAAAATATTAATTTATTTTTTTCGAATGAAAATTCAATTATTACCTTTAAAGGTCTTTATTTATTTATTTATTTTAAAAAAAAAAAGAGATTTTTTTGAACAGAAAATGTTTTTATTTTCTAATTTAAGACTAGTTAGGTAACCTCTCTCCCAAGGCTTCAACTAAGACCTAAAACAAAAATTTATTTCATTTTTCTTTTTTTAAATACAAAATTTAACTAATTACTCACATAATTGGGGTTACGTAAAGTCTAAAATTCCAAATTAGACTAAACCATATATATTTTTTTTCTTTTAATTTAGAAAGTATGAAGAAAATAAAAATTATTTCCCAATTAGCCAAATATGCTCTACTTAATTTTTTATTGTTTCGATTATTTTCTAAAAATTAGTTCTGAATTGTGGCCAACTTTTGAAAAGCCATCTCTTTAATAAACACTTTATGAGACAAAGTTTTCAAGTTTATTTTTAGTAAAAATTGTTTACAAAATAAGCAAGCTTTTCTTTTTTTTTTTTTTTTTAAATAAATTTTTAATCGAAGAGAATTTAAGATTTATTTTTAGAAAATGTTTAAAACAAAAATTAAAAATTCAAAAATTTAAAACTAACTTTTTTATTTTTTTATTTTCTCTTTATTTTTTTTTCAAGTTTGAAGTGTTTAAAATAAAAAAAAACCATTTACGTAATAGAAAATTTCATTCAAACATTATTATGTACATACATTAGTTTTTATTGCTTTGTTGCTTTGTAGTTATTTAGATGAGAGGATGAATTCGGTGCTGCACAATCAGCAAAATTATCACAAAGACATGAACGAGATGTCGATAAGCGAGCTGCAGGACATAGCGTATCGACAGCAGCAGCAGATCGAGATAAACAACCAGCTGTTGCAGGCCAAGGAGAAGCGACTGAAGATGCTCAAGCAAGAGGAGGAGAAGAATGTAAAATTGTCACAAATGAGCCAGCAGGGCAAGGCGGAGCCCGGCTCGGTGAACAAAATCGAGACGCTCAAACAAAACGTACTCGGCCAGGAGCTCAAAATATTCAAGCTCAAGCAGCTGCGCAACCAGATACTCGAGTACAAACTGTCCAATTCGAACATGTACTCCGAGCTCGACTTGATAAAAAACCTTTTCGAGCAAAAAGAACGCGAGCTTTACCAGTCGATAAACAAGGTGGCCGAATTAACCAAGCAAATTGAGCAGCTGCGTCGCATCAAACAGGGCAACAAGACCAGCTTGACTAATGTGAATGTGTCCGAGCTCGATCGGCTCAAGCAAGAACTGCAAATTAGAAACAAGCTCAATGAGCAACAGGCTAAAAAAATTGTCCAACAACACGAACTATTCAACAAAAAACAAACCGAAGTTGTTCAATTGGACAAGCGGATTGAGGAGCTCAAGCACAAAATAGCCTGCAAAAGGCACAAATTGAACGCTCAGCCGACAGTTACTTTGCCCATACAAAGCCAAGATTGCGAGGCTAAATCATCTCCGTCTAAACAAGCGGCAAAGTTTGCCACCAAACAAGAAATAGCCAATACATACATGAACAAA
Source organism: Brachionus sp. 'Tiscar' (assembly GCA_006352455.1). Lineage (NCBI taxonomy): Eukaryota > Metazoa > Rotifera > Eurotatoria > Ploima > Brachionidae > Brachionus > Brachionus sp. 'Tiscar'. The sequence goes on from VANL01000753.1 coordinate 10,532, forward strand.
GACGCCTATCAAAAATATCAAGCAATTAAACTTGTTAATCAATTCAAGGACGAAGAGTCCGAATCGTCGACTAGTCTTCCCTCATCTAGCTCATCTGTTATCTCACTATCGCCACAAACCAAAACTGATACAACTAGCACTCAAGAAACTTCCGATCTACCATCTCATTTGAAACTTGAATTTGATAAAATAAAATATTTGCCCGATATGGTCAAAACTATAAAAAAAAGACATTCCATTAGCGAAATGGAGTCGAATAATACACAGGCACCGAGCTCGTATCAGAAAATACTTGAAAAACATCACAATCAATTGGTTAGGATACCTGAAAATGGCGAGTCAAGTACCATATTGAGCAGTTTTAAGCCAGATATATTCTCAAATGAGAATACACTAAATAGCAGTTCGAGCAATTCGGTTAAATTGAGCACATTTGTTTCAGATAAAAAAGAAGAATCAGATAAAGTTAAAATAAAAACAATTAAAACGACTAAATCAATAATAAAATTGGCTGGTAGTAGTTCGGCTGATAGTTCGCGTCGAGTTAATTTTGATCCACATGCACTTTTGCTAGACGCAGCTGTCGAAGGCGAACTAGAACTAGTTAAAAAGTGTGCACGTCAAGTTAAAGACATAAGCGAGCCGAACGACGAGGGAATAACTGCTTTGCACAATTCAGTATGCGCGGGACACTTTGAAATCGTTCGCTATTTGGTCGAGTCCGGATGTGACGTTAACTATGCTGATAATGACGGATGGACACCATTGCACTGTGCTGCAAGCTGTAATAATTTACAAATGATCAAATTTTTGATAGAAAACGGGGCTAGTGTGTTCGCTACGACAATAAGCGATAATGAAACAGCTATTAAAAAGTGTGAAGAGGACGAAGAGGGCTTTCAATTGTGCTATGAGTATTTGCTTAGTGTACAAAATGGAATTGGAAGCAAAGAGTGCAATAATAGTCAAGTGCATGCGTTGTACTCGTATGATCCTGTCGAACAAGACGAGCTAAAGTTTGACATGCACGATAAGCTCGTTGTGTTGGATAAACACGAGCAAGATGGCGAGGCTAATGACGGATGGTGGACCTGTAAGTTAGTTAATGATCAGAGCAAGTGCGGTCTAGTGCCAAAAAATTATATTGGTGTAAGTTACATCCTTAATTTTTGTTAAAAAAAAAAAAAAAAATTCTAAATTTTTTTCTATTTTTTAGATTTATCCAAGAATTAAAGAAAATGTGTATAAAGATCATGAGGAATCGACTATTTGTTAGTTAATTAATTAGTTTAATTTAAACCTTTGTGTGCGTGTTTATATCTACATTGAAATCAATGTACTAAATTGGAATTTAAGACTTCACCCTTTTTCTTTTTTTTTGTTATATTTTTGAAATTAATTTAAATAAAATAAAAAAAATTTAAGCTTTATAAATTTTATTTTATTTTTTAATTTTAATTTTTTTTAACACTCACCGACTAAAAATTCTAAAAATAATTTTTTACTACAATAATTTGATTTTTTTAATTGTTTACCTCAAGACACTGTATCCTCAAGCTAAAATTATGAAATAAAAATAGTCTTAAATTTTCTTAAATATAGTTTTAATTTAGTTTTGTTGTTTAATTTTAGCTATTCATCCCTTGTTCGCATTCGAATTTCTTCTTTATGTTTGTTGGATGATTTTCTAGCATATTTTCTCATAAATAAAACTAAAAAAAACACTATTATTAAAATAACTAACCCACTCAATAATTTACTATAATTATTTGAAAAAATATCTAAAAATTCAGGCATTGAAATATTTTTAACATTAGTTTTTGGGCTTATCGTAATTGCAGAATGACTTGAATTACTTAAAATACTTGTCGTAAAGCCAACTAATATGGTTGTAAATATTTTTATAGTTGATGTTGATGTAGAAGTAGTAGTTGATGTAGTAGTAGTAGTAGTAGTAGTAGTAGTAGTAGTAGTAGTAGTAGTAGTAGTAGTAGTAGAAGTAGTAGTAGAAGTAGTAGTTGATGTTGATGTTGATGTAGTTGTCAAATGATTTGGTTGTGGTGAAGTTGCTACTTTGAAAATCCATTTACCGCTCTTGTTAACATTAGAGTTAGATACAAGGCTTTTTTTTGTACCTATACTACTACTGCTAATTATTTCAAAATTAATCGAATCACCGGCATTTATTCCAGCTAAATAGATATTTTCCCATTCAATTTTTTCATAAATAAAAATAACATACGAGCTAAATTTATCAGTCGTTAATATGGCTTGAAAAGTATTATGTTTAAAGTTATCACTGTTATAGGATGCAACTTTATACCAAGTAGCCAAAAAAGCCCATTTGGGATGAAATTCATTAATTTGAGAAGAAATTTTTTCTAAACTTGGACCATTTAAAATTTGTCTATAATATATTTTTCCATGTTTTCTAATATCAATGTCGGCCCAGAATGGCGCAACAGCCACCAGCATATCACTGGGAAATTCAATTGGTGCATGAAAATTAATTGATCTTGAATAAAAAAAAATTATTCCATTTGAGTTTACGTAAAGACTTGAATAGCTTTTGTTATAGAATTTGAATGAATAACTTAGATTAATTTGAAGGTAATAATCATCCTTTAAAGGAAATTCATAATCTCCATAAGTTGGACCATAAGGAATCAAAACAGCAGCAAAATTGTGGCACAAAAGAGTACACATCAACGAGGTAAACAAGCATATAATGTGCATTTTAAATGTTGTATTATAAAAAATATTTAAGATAAATTTTTTTATCAGATTAATGTTTAATGGATAAAAAGTCAAACAAAAATTTTATTTAATTTGTAAACATTTATACAAGTCAAAAATTTTTTTAACTTTGAAAATTAAATTTAGTTACTAAGAATAATAATAAAAATAAAAAGCTTTAAATTTTTTTTATATATAATAAAAAAATAGCTATGAAAGTCAAATTTCTTTTATCAATAAGTTTTGTTTTTACAAATTTTCTCCATTCATTTGATTGTAAATACACCAAATGCTTTGTAAATTGCACGTATGAAGGAAAAGTCTACCACAATTGTAAAATAGGTAATAAGAAAATTTACCCTGAAAAAAAAATAAAGTTTTGTTTGCCAAAAAGAAAAAGATATGGCAAAAAAGTATATTTTATCAATTTTTTATTCAGTAATCCAACAGAAACTTTTGATTTTAATTATCTAAATGATAATAAACTAAAAAAATTCTATTTATTAAATTCAAATTTGCAATCTCTGGTCAATGTATCTATGATCAAATTGGAATTTTTTGTTTTTAAAAATTCATTGTTAAGATATTTGAATAATAGTGATCTATTACCATCAACAATATATCGTTTTGATCTTACAGACAATAGAATAGAACTAGTGGATGATTTATTTTTTGTCAAATTTAACAAACTGACCTTTCTTATAATGAAAAATAATCTTATAAAGTGTATAGATTGGACTTTTGATACACAAAATTTATGTTACATTAATTTGATGAATAATTTGATAATGAACTTAACTTTAAATATGAAAAAAAAAAATGTTGCAAAATGTTTAAATATTTCATTACAGTCAAATAATTTAAAAAGTGTGCCTAATTTTGGTCAAAATATCGAAATTATTGATATGCTTGATTTAACAGAACAAAATGACTCAAATTTTTTGTACACTTTGGAAGAAAATAAAATTCAAACTAAGCCAAATTTAATAATTAGAGAAATTTTTATTGATTTTTATATTTTGCAAAATAATTTTACAAAGTTACTCTGTGAATTTAACTCGAACAATATAAAGATTGAAACAATATTCTTTAAAATAAATAAAACAAACTATTTCATCAATAATGATAATTTTTTTTCAATTTGTTTAATAAAAACACATAAAAATCAAATAATGGATGAAACGAATGTTTTTAATGAGGAAAAAGTTGATTTAAATCTACTAAATAAAAGTGATGATAAAATTAATTTATTGATTTATCAAAAAAACTTACATTCTAATATGAACAGATGGATATTTTTCCTTATAATTTTTATAATTATTTTATTCATTTTTTTAAACAAAACCTGATTTAAATTAAATTGGAAGTTTTTGGCATCTTGATTAATTTATTATTGTTTTTAAATTTAGTCTTAAAATTTTTTATAATAAATAAAATTATGAGATTAATATTTTGACAAATAAGTGTTTTTGTCTCGAGAGTTCTTCCCTAACCCTGAAATTTCTTTTTCAGTCAAATGATTAAAGACACAGTGTTTTAGTTCAGAGAAAATATTCATTCAATAAAAAATGGATCTGTTGCATAAAAAAAAGATAAGCTTAAATTAGTAAAGCTAAAAGAAAAAAATTTTGTTTTTTTTTGTTTTATTAACCTTTTTTTTTAAATTTATAAAAAAAAAAACAAATATTTAATTTGAGTTTAGTCAGTTCCAACTAAAGCTAAAACAATATCTTCAAAATCTCCTCTAAGCTCTTTCTTTAGATCATCGTACAAAGACTTTTCGAATATTGTTTGATATTCTCTTTTTATGTCACCCATATCAATTTCACATCGGCTAACAATGATTCTTGTCAAATCTTTTTCTTTAGTGCCTAGACCTTTGATGCATTTTTTAATTTGCCTGGCAAAATAGGCCGGTCTATTGCGAATACTGCGCACAATAGCTTTAAAAGCACTTTCCAAAGATCCGCTCACTTCGGACTTAATAGACTCTTCTATGTCTTTTCCACAAATATTAGCATACTCATTAAATGTTGCATTTAGCTGAGCAAAGCTTCTTGATGCCAAAATTCTCACAAACTCTGATTGATCAGTACCAAATTTTCCCTCTCCAGCCTAATTAGAATAAATTTTCATTTAAAAAATAATTTCTATCAAACTTTTTTACATCGTAGAGCTTTTGGGCCTCTTCTTGAGCTAAATTTAGATCAACGTCTGAACCTGAAGGTCTTTGACCGGTAGCAATGCTTCTCAAAAGTCGACCAAGCGCACCTCCTTCTTCATTCTCCAAGTCCTCCTCTAAATTTCTCTCAAACACTTTGAATATTTAAAATTCGAAATAAATCAATTAATTTATTAGCATTTAACTTTACATTCATTGTATGTGTTTTTTAATTTTTCAATTTCTTCAGCCTCTTTGGTACATAATAATTCTACTATTATGTGCTCACGAGTGCCAAAGCCTTTGATAGCATCTCTCAGGCATTCAGCTTCATATTCAAATCTTGGCTTCAGCAAGGCAATAATTATGTCTTCAAAATCCCCTCTTAATTCAGATTTAAGATCTTCTTCTAGCTTTTTTCCATACATCAAAAGATATTTATCTTTGACAAATTGACGCTGATCGTTTGTAATTGAAGATATTTCTCTAATTATTCTTTTCTCATCACTACCGAATCCTTTCATAGCTGTATGAAAACTTTCGGCTATCTGCTCGTATTCTTCATCAGATGAGACTGGCTTGGGCAACAAAGTAGGAATCTTTTTTAAGAATAGATTAATCTATTTTATGTATTACAAATATTAAACACTCACAAACGCCATTTTTTAGCTTTCAAATAAAGTTATTTTAGACTAGTTTCTAAAAATTTAAATTTAAAATTTTTATTAGTAACTAAGCCAATCTTTATGTTTTGATAATTTTTTTTCTATTAGAGCAGCTAAGCAAACGATGTTTTATTAATTCAATGATTAAATTCTTCATAGTGATTATCTTTGAAAGATTAGGCTTACTTTTAATGTTCTATTTATATTTATTCTTTTAAAATTGTCAAAAAAATTTTTATTTTTCTGAATTAATTTAAATGAAAACTAATTCTATTGCATATTACTTTCAAATTTTGAATACAGACACAAACATTTAAAAAAATTTCATTCAATTTAAATTCAGTAAAGCTTTAAATAATAAATTAGTTTTATTTTTTTTTAGATAAAATTTAAAAATTTTTTTTTTCAATTTTATTTACAAAATTTTAATTTACACTTATGAAAAAAAATAAAACACTAGACCAGTCCCAACTCTTCCATTTGTTCTGTTTCATCTTCCAAGACGCTTTCGAACTCGTTAAAATCTTGATTATCGCTATAATTTTCTAAATTTGCATAACTTTCATCCTGATTACTTAATGTCCCATTATCAGTAAGCAATAAACCATCATTTACTAACTCTTCCTGTAGTTTGTACCACAAATGACCTCTTTCTAAAAAAAAAAAACACTTTCAATCTTTAATCATTTGAATATTAAACAAACAATTAATAATAAAGTACTTTTAATGTTTGATTTAACATCGATGCATTTTTGTCTTAATGATTTGACAATACTGGGCCAATAGTGTTCAAATGCATCAATAGTCTTCAATTTCTTTAAATAGCAAACTGGAAACAAAATTTTTAATTAAAATAAACTAAAAATAATTGACAAGAACCTTTTATTAAATCGACTCTTTTTTGATCCAGAGACGGAGTAGTCGATTTTGTTGGCTCTACTGTTCCATTGTTAAGCTCTCGCAATTTGAATAATTCAGATAGTAATGTTGTGCCAAATGTGTTAATATTTGTGTAATTAAAAGGATGTCGAAGCAAATTTTTGCCATTGAAAACCAGATCAATTTGTAAGTCAAGTGAAAGCCTTGACTTGGCTTGCTCCACAATTTCCTTTGAAAATATTGAAATTTCTGTGGATTGTGAATCATCAGTTGGTTCAATATAAGTCTTTCCAGTTATTGTTCTCAATGTTTGATCAATTTCAGATAGTTTTCGTTTGATTTCAGCTTGACCAGCACTGAGCTCATTACAAAACGAAATCAGCATATCTAACTTGTCCACTATTGGATTGTTTTCGCTTTGTATTAATTGATTTGAAGCAAGTTGACTCATATTAAGTAAAGATAGAGAGGTCTGTAGGGCCTTGGGCTTTTCTAGCAGCGATTGTACTTGAATAGGCTTTCTGATTGATGCATCTAGCTTAAGAACTGGAAAAATTATTAGAAAATTAAACATTAAGCTAAATTTACTATTGGCCTCTTTGGCATGTTTTGTACTCAAGGCTTCTTTTCCCATTTTACGAAAAAAAAAATATATAAAATAGATTTAAGATTAAAATTAAAAAAAAGAGTTTTATTTCGCTGTGCCCAGATAAATCTTCTTTTTTTTTTCTTTATTACAATATTCTTATTTGAATTTTAAAGATGCATAAATTATTATATTTCAACAAAAATAGCTTTAATATATAAACCGTGACTTAAATTTTGTCAAGATTTATTTAAGATTCTTATTTAAAATCTTAACTTAACATTTTTTTTTTCTATTTAATAAATGCGAATATAATTAAAATAAAAGATGATTTTAATTTTAGCTTTGTATATATACAAAAAAAATAAAATAAAAACAAATAAATATTTGATATAAAATTTCTTAAATAATTTATTTAAAATTGCTTAAAAATATTTATATTATATTTATTAAACTGCTTTGAAATTTTGATAGAATGTTTCTGCATAGTCAACCATTAGCTCTCTGGTGCACTCGGGCAAATCGTTTGTGTAGAGCGCCGGCTGACCGGAAAAGTAAGCGTACGGTGGAACAATTGTCTCCGGTGGCACCACAGAATTAGGTGCAATGGCACAGCAGTCCTTCAGCGTTGACCTTCTACCGATTACTGAGCCTTTTCCGATGTGCACATAACTCCCAATCATTGAAGCATTTATTACACAATCATCCTCGATTACCACATAATCACCAATATGCATTGGAAAAAAAGCTACTCTGAATCAAATTTTTTTAAAATTTTTTACTTATTTTTAGAAAATTACCCCGCTTGAAAACGCTTAAAAGGTGGCCGTATAACAACTCTTTCGCCTATTATACAATGCCGGCCAATTTTAACACCAGCCAAATCTCCTCTAACTATACAATCTTGAAGGACAACTGTTCTTCCTTGCAAAATTATATTCTGACTACCGCACATTACCGAGTTTTTGCTGACTTTGTTTCCGCTCGCCTTTTATTTTAAAATTAAATTAAGAACTTCTGGCTACTGGTCAATTTAATTACTGTTTCTATGAACTCGGGTTTTTTATAAAGAAGCTCTGGTACATCCATTTTTTTAAGAATTAGACAAAAATAATAATTTTATTTTAAAAACAGATCAAATTCATAATTTAAAATGCAAATCTTGCTGGACATTTTCATTGATTCTAAATAAATAATAATTTGAAAATTTAACTTTAATATTTTTTCTATTAAAATAAAGTTTTAATTTTGATTTTTATTATTTTTTTTTTAAAATAAATTTTAAAATTTTTTTGTTGCCGAAAATTTATTGTTTAATAGATTTTATTTTAAGGTAAATTTTTTGAATAGTTTTTTTTTTCTCAAAACAACAATGAAAAACTAAAATTATTTTTTAAATTTTGAGACTAACAAATTTAGTTGAAAAATTCAAGATGAATGCAGGAGTAAATCATTTTTTTAATTCTGTGGATGAACCTCATGGAACAAAAAGATTTAATTTTTTAGATGGTTATCGTGGCATGCTGGCTCTTTTGGTGCTAGCATCTCATTCAAAAAAATCTGATAAGTGTGAATTAATTAATTTTATTTATGAAATTAGACATCCAGTTGGAGTATATGGATTTTTTGTTTTAAGTTCTTTTTTGCTAACGTATAAGCTATTAAATGAATTTGATTCCTCAGGAAAAAATAAAAAAATTAAATTTCTATTATTAATTAAGTATTCAATTAAGAGATTTTTTCGTATTTATGTTGTTTTTTTTTTTGTAGTTACATGCATTAAATTTGGTCCAAAAATACTCGGAGGTATTTTTAATTACCAAGCACCATACAAGTATTCATCTTGGACTGAGTTAGTCTTGTTACAATATCCTGGAGTCAATCATTTATGGACTATTGCACCCGAATTTAAATATTATTTTTTTATACCAATTTATTGTCTAGTAGTGTGTGCTTTAAAGCGATATGAATGGTTTATTCTAAGTGGATCTATTTTAATTTCAATTTTAAATGAGAAACAAAATTTTTTAGGCCTTGTCAAAAGTGATTTTTACGACCTCAAATGTCACTTTTTTTTGATAAGATTTTCAGTTTTTTTTTATGGAACCATTGGCGGACATTTATTGACAGTAATTGAGAGAAAAAAGAAATTAATGGTTAAACTAAAGTCTGAAAATATTCAATTCATAATTAATTTAATAACATTAATGCTGTTTATTTATGGTTGTAAGCAAAAATATGAAGACAACATATCAGCATGTGGTGCTTCAGCAAGAATATGGACATCCCTAATTTTACTTTTAACTCTTGCAAATGAAAGAAATTTTTTAATAAGATTTTTAAGCAGCAGAATTTTGTGTAATTTTGGCAAATATAGCTTTGGTATTTATCTTCTTCATCCAATATTTGTTCAATCGACTTTTACACTTTTCAATTTTAATCTTCAAATAGACAATATAATAATAATAGCTCTAAAATCATATATAGGTGGATTGCTTTTTTATAAGATAATTGAATCTAAATCAATTGAATTTGGAAATATAATTTTTAATAGATTACAAAAACTGTTTTTTAGTAAAATTAAAGAATCAAATTTAAAAAATAAATGTTTAGACTTTTAGATTTATTTTTTAGATTGAATAAAATTAATTAAATTAAGCTCGTTTGAAAAAATAGAATAAAAATTATAAAATGAAAAATTAATTTTTTTTCTCTTTTGTATTCTATTAATTAATATAGAAAAAAAAAATTAATTAAGTCCAGATTTGACTTGACTTGAGACTTGTGACTTTTAAGGTAAAAATTGAAAGCGAGTTTTAATAAATCATATAGCAATAAAAAATATTAAGAATGTGACTTACTTTTGTCTCACACTTTATTGAGTTAGCCAGAGAGTGGGAAAATATCATAAATAATAAAGAAGTAAAATCAAAATAAATTGTGAATTAAATTGGTCATAAAAGTTTATGATTCATCAAAACATAGAGATATAATTCAAATAAATTGTTAAATAAATATTAACAAGTTTAATTAAAATTTTAGTACCGTAACAAGTATGCTCTATCGGTCAAGATATTTTTTTGCAATAATTCTTTGTAGACAAATTTATTTATTAATTTTTTTTTCTCAGTTCCTATAATTTTAATAAATTATTTCAATAAGAGTTTTTAAAAATTTTATTTAAATAATTTCGATATGAAAATGATAAAAAACTGATAGATAAATGATTCTATATCTATATGTTTAACATAAATTAAAAGAAATTAAAATGTGTTCGAATGTAAAACAATAATTTCCAACTTGTTCCCAGAGACAGCCTACAAGTCGCTTTTAGCCTTTACTTTCTTGCCACTGCGGTCATAGCCCGCCAATGGATTTGTTGAATGACTAGCCAAATACTTGACAAAGTCATCGACTTCTCTGCCACCTTCATATTTCAATGGATTGCGTTTGTTATTTCTCGGTGCAAAGTAAATAGTTGGGAATCTAAATAGGAATAAAAAAAATTAGAAAACTAAATTCTAAATCGATCGATTAACAAACCCCCTGACGTCATATGATGCTGGAACATCATTGGCAGTGGCGTCCATTTTGGCGATTACAATCTCGTTTTCTTTGCTCAATTTTTTAGCCAATTCTTCATATTTGGGTGCCAATGATTTGCAATGTCCGCACCATGGAGCATAAAATTCAATCAACACATCTTTGCTCTCATCATTAACAACTTCATCGAAGTTTCTAGCAACTACAGTGCGAACAGCGTCTGGGTTTGATGTCGGCACAGGCTCTGACTTCATGTATGGCTCCAAATTACCTGCGGCCAAGTCACGGGCAAATTTTTCCAAGTTATCAACTGAAAAATCACCGTCAAACTTGAATTTTTCATTACGAGCACCACGACCAACTATGTACTTGGTGTCTGGTTCAGGCGATTCAATTCCAAATTCGGACAATTCATGAGCAAAATCAGTCACTGATGAAATGGCATAATTTAGATTAATTCCTTCACCTTTAAGTTTTTGTGCCACTTTAATAACTCTATTTCTCACATAATTAGATCCTTTTACATCTTTAACATAGTCAACATTGAATAGAACAACAACAAGGGGATTTTTAAAGTCAGCAACATTTGAAGCAGTTCGGTGACCAACTAGACCGTGAATTTCATCTTTGACAAATTGACTAATTTTATTAGCTGATGCAGATCCAGAGTAAACAACTTCTGATGGAAGTAACTTAACTTGTAGTCTTGGTGGTTGGTATATAACAACTTTGTCCTCATGGCCATACTTGGCTAAAACTTCAGCATTGCTGCTATGAGCAAATCTGTAATTTTCTGCCAATTGATCGGCAGCCTTTTTGAATTCAGCAGCTAGTGCGCTATCAGCCGACTTGAAGAAACCGACAACAGAATGATCAACATTTGAGAGAAATTTTTGCGCTTCTTCGACAGTATTCAATTCTTTAGAAGTGGGACCGGCTTTTGTGCGCATGTATTTGACAATACCATCAGCATCTCTAGGTCCATTGTAGTCGGCTGACACTTCACCATTCTTGAATATTTTCAGTGTTGGATATCCGTTGACGCCCATTCGGCCACAAACCTTGGTCTCAACTGTACAGTCAACTTTGATTAGAGCAACTGGCGGCTCGTTTTGCTTCAAAACTGTGGCCGCTTTGTCAAATTCAGGTGCCATTCTTTTGCAGTGTCCGCACCATGGCGCATAAAATTTCACCAACGCTATTTCGTGTTGGACTATGTTTGAGTCAAAATTGGCATCAGTGTACTCAAGCACATCATTAGCTAATACTAATGACGCTGCACATAACAACAATCCTAATTTGAACATTTTTTTTTCTCTTGTTTGTCTTTGAAAACAAAATAAAAGTTTATTATTGTTATTATTAAAGAAGAAAAAAATATTAAAAAAATATTTGAATGTATTTAAATAGTGTGAGTGATGAATAGATATATGTTGGCTAAATTTGATTGGTTTTAAAAATGGAAATATTTTCTTTTAAATATTCACATAAAACCCGTATTGAGAATAATTTTTTAAAATTTATTAACGAAAGATCAGTCAAAAGAAAAATGAATCTTTTTATTTCAAAATAAACCATTCAAATTTAAATACGTATCAAGCTTGGCCCAAGTGAACACATCACACAACCTGATGTGCTTTCGTGTATGTTCTGAACCGTTCATAATTTTAAATTTTGATGTTGCATTTTAATTTCGTTTTTATTTGAAAAAACAACCTTCACATTTTCATCAAAGAGATTTTTTAATTGTCTTTTTTTTGCCGAGTTTCTCTCAAGCTGTCATGTTATTTTATTTGCTTAAGGTAATAAAATAAGATGTTGCTATAAACAAAATAATTCAATTTTAATCACACACAAACTTAAATTCAAATAGTCAGAGTCAGAGTTAAATTTCAATTTATTTTTTCCTAATCAAAATTCTATGAATTATTAAATAGTGAATTTTGAATTACGAAATAATCACATCATTCTTTTGAAAAAGTATCAAGTTGGACTTTTTATTAAAGATTAAATAAAAATATAAGATTATTAACGATCATTCATTAATAGGTATTGCAAAATTCAAAAAAAAATTTAGCACTTTAATTTTTAATTTTTTGATAAAATAAAATTAAAGATATTGGATTATATTAAAAAAAAATACTAAAACATAGTTTGTTGCGCCTTTTTTACTTAAATAAAATTTCTTGGTTTAAAACGAAGGCTAAAGTCATCCCGGGAAAACCCAAATTTATTTATTTAAAAAAAAAAGATTATGTTGCAGTATTTACTTTTAAATATAATCTAATATTTTTTAATTATATCAAAAAAGGAAGAATTTTTGTCGAATTTGTGTTTGAAATTTTATTTTATTTTCATTTAGTTAAAAAATTTGGTGTTACATAAATGAAACATATTAGATTAGATTAGATTTATTCAATAAATGTGCGATGTTTAATATATAAAAATTTAATATTAAAATTAAGTAATGAAACAAATTATGTAGTAGTAGTAGTAGTAGTAGATAACTGCGTGGATCTTATCCACAAAGCTGAGAACGCCTGAGCGTTTTATTTTCAGCTATAACAGTCCTATACATTTTCTTAAAATTATACAATAATTGAATTGATAAATTAATAATTAAACTTAAAAGTAAATGCCAAATAATGAATGATAAACACTAAAAAGAAAAGAAAAACACTGCTTTGACAAAATCAAAATAGTTCAAGAGAAACCACAAAATGCTAAAGACACAAAACTTTGACTTAACAAAACAATAAAAAACACTTAATATAATATATATATATATTTTTTTTTTTAATTAGTTTTGACTCGTTCGATTCCAGCCATTTGTCTAGCTTTGCTTTAAACGAGTTGACCGATTTAGCTACGACTATGTCATTAGGTAATATGTAATAAAAATAAATTATATATTTTTAGAATTAAAGGTATTTGAATTGATTTTTAGCTTAAACTTGCCAAAAATTAATCAGTAATTAATATTTTTAACTCATTTTATTTTAATAAATAAAAGCTTCAAATAAAGTTTTATTTAATTTAGTCTCTCCTCAAATCAATACTCGTGTTTCCTTATAAATGAATTTGATTAAAATGAATCTAGCTTTTTCAAGCTCAAAAATACAGTATTTTAAGTCTAATTATATTTTAGCTATCTCATTAGCTTATTTAGTAATTTTTTTTTTTTTTTTTTTTTAACCTTGTTCGCTCGTTGTGGAGCAAAGGGGGGAGCTCATCTCCTTTCTAAGTACCTTTTGAGCGAAGGCGCCGGTGGGCCACAGCGGTGAGGGCGGG